>JAABKJ010005705.1:0-22730 GCA_011634705.1 Andricus grossulariae | reverse complement strand
CATTTTCAGTTAAAAAAAAAAGTTTTAACAACAAAAAAACTAATATTCCAAAAAATAGTTATATTTTCAAAGAGAGTTATGAATTTTGAATTAAAATAATGAATCATTAATTAGAATAATCGAATTTTCGATCAAATAAATAAATTTTCAACTAGAAAGATTAATTTCTGCCAAAATAGACGAATTTATATCTAAAAAAGACAATTTGTCAACCAAAAAATGAATAATGAAATTTTCAGGTAAAAAACTTAATGTTCAACCAAAGAAATGAATTGAATATTGAAATTTATTTTTAAAATATATTTTTGAATAATTTTTATTAAGATAAAAGTAGCGCAAGTGGCTCAAAGGGACAATAAAAAATTATAAATTTAAAGGAAATAATAAAATTATTTAAATATACAATTTTAATATTTTTAACATCGTTCTCATAATTATTTTATTTTCAAAATTCGTCATTTCTTCCTTACTATAATTAGTACTTTCAATGTAAATTTGAAACTACACTCTTCAGTAGAGTTAAGTAAAAAATGCTCAAATTAATCGAATCATTTGAGAGGGATATCAATTTGAGGGTCGACATCCAAAACAAGTAAAGAAAAAAATTCTGAAATCGGTGAATATCCTCTGCTCTCTTTTTTAAATTTACAATTTAAAATTTCAAAAATAAATTTTTGCCTTGTTTAGAATTTTTTGAAAATGTACAACAACATGTTTTTTTGGATTGATTCGAGCCTGAGATTTCTTTAGCTTGAACCATAGAAACGTGCTATTATTTTGTATTCATGGGAAGCATTTTTTCTTGGTGTTTATAACGTTCCAAAATCGAGGAATAAAAAAAAATGAAATCCCAAAAATCCCAAATCACGACAAAAGTTTTTTCCGAAAAATCAAAATGATAAAATCTTTCTTTGATTTCAGCTGAATAAATTACAGGTTCGACATATTCAACTTTTTTTAAATGTGTGCATATGACTCAATAAAAAAAAAACATCTTTTTGCACATTTGAAAAAAATTGTTGTTGAGCAAAAAATGTATTTTTAAATGTAAATATAACAAATTCGACGTAATTTTTGAACCAATAGGAAAAAATCACAAATAATGTATTTAAGTGCCATAATTGCTTTAATTATTAATCAATAATGGGTACGCTTACTAATTTCCGAGAAGTGTCCGCGTAATTCAAATATTGTATTTTCAAATATCGTACATTTAAAGAGAAAAGGGGAAAAAGGGGAATTTCAAGAAAAAAGGGGAAACAAAGAAAAAAAGGGAAGACTGTGCACCCTGGATAAAGTATTTGTGAATAAATTCCCGTGAAAAGTAAATTATTGAATATTTCAGAATTTTGCAAAATGTATTGCATTAAAGAATGTTGAAAGAATATGTGAGAATTTTTAAAAAAAATTTCTTAACTTCGACCTTGCTCTAGGAATAGGCAAAAGTCAAGGCTTGAATAAGGATCCCGAAAAACCCTGTTTTTTAAAGTTTTGCCCTCTAAATATCAACAAAAATTTTTCAGGTTAAAGTGATCATATAGTGGATTTCTTTCATATAGTTGCTTTCGCAGATTCATTTTTTTTAACAGTTGAGAGGTTTTTTTTAAACGAGTTGCAATCAAAAGAAGTGTGGGGCCCCGACTTTAGTTATATTTTTTTAGTAACAGTAACTATAAAAATCGTTAATTTACTAGTTACTTTCGAAGTATAGTTCACAAGCCTTTTTGATAGCAACCAATCAATTTTATAGTTTTTGCAACTAGCTTTCAACACTGAAAAAAAAATATTTCTTGAACCAAAAAAAAATGTTTCCTGAGATACACATGAAAATTTCGTTGAATCAAAGAAATTTTGATTGACTCAACAAAATATTTGATTGACCCAACATTTTTTTGGTTGAATCAAAGAAATACTGCATTTACCAAAATATTTGGTTAAAGCAACCAAAAAATTTAGTTGGGTCAACCAAATATTTTTCTATCCATACAATAAAAATACTCTATGGTTGAACCAACAAAGATTTTGTTGATTCAACCAAATCGTTTTCTAAGTGCATTTTCACTATTCAAATTGCGGCGGTTAGTTTTTGGCAAATATTCTTTAGTACGGCAACAATAATATTGAACATGAAAAGGGGTAGGTTGAACGACAAATTTTCGAAAAATTGAACCGAAAAAGTGATTCAGGATAAATTCATAAAATCAAATAAAAGCCAAGGAATTAAATAAAATTCGTGTGAATTTTGAGGAATTTAAGGGAAATGAGAATAATTCATTTCGTAAAATGCCTAAGAAATCAAGGTGAGTTTAACAGCCTTCAGGGCGAATTAAAAAAAGGAGAAAAAATGTTTTATATCCATTTTATTGAGTAGAATTGAGTGAGTTTTTAAGAATTCAAGTGAATTTCAAAAGATTACAGCTAGAGTTAAAAAAGTCAAGAGAATTCCAAAGAATTAAAAAAATATTAGAATTCAGAATAAATTAATAAGAATTCCGTGTGAATTCCAAATAAATTCAAATGAGCTGAAAAAAAATTAAATATCCAAAATAGTCCACTAATGTCTATATAAAATTAGACTGAATTTAGAAGGAATCAAGGAAATTCAAAAGAATTTGATTAACTCCTAAGAATTCACGGCGAGTTTAAAAGACTCCAAGGTGAATTAAACAAAAAACTTTTAAAAAATGTTTTAAATACAAAATATTCCACTAATTTCTGTAAAATTGGAGCTAATTTAGAAGGAGTGAAGTAAATTCAAAGGAATAAGGTAAAATTCCTGTCGAATTGAAAAAAAGAGTAACAATGTTTTAAATCCCTTTAATTCAAATAGATTGAAGACAATTTTAAAGATCAGAAAATTTTCCACTAATTTCTTTAAAATTGTAATGAATTTAGAAAAGTTCAAGGAAATTCAAGAGACTTTGATCAAATTCATAAGAATTTGAAAGAATAAAATAAAGAAAAAAAATTAATATAAAAAAATGTCCATCGATTTGAGTATAGAATGGGAGTGAACAGAATTCAGGGTAAAATCAATCTAAAATTAGTGAGTTGAAAAAAAAATTATAAAAAAAACAACGAATTAAATAAAATAGGACTGAATTTATAGAAATATAATATAATATATAATAAATATAATTAAGGGAAACAAGAAGAATTCCATGGAATTCATAAAAATTTAAGGGGAATTAAAAAAAATCTAGTGAATTGAAAACAATTCAAGAATGTTTTAAAAATTCATTGAATTCACTAAATTTGAAATGAATTGAGAAAAATGCAAGGCAATTCAAACGAATTTGATGAAATTCCTAAAAATTCAAGGTGTGTATATAAAATATCAGCAGTAATTAAAAAAAAAACTACAAAGAAATCCAATAAAATGTGTAGAATTGAGTGAATTAAGAAGAATTCTATTGATTTAAAAGAATCAAGAGAATTTTAAAGAAATCAAAATAACTTATATACGTAGTTACGATTTTAAAAGGTGACGATAACGATAAGTAGTTAATTTTTTCGTGATGCAACGGTACAGGACATTTTTAAAAGTAACTTACCCATATGTGTTAAATTTGCAAAATATTGATTTGTGTATGTAAAAAAAAAATTTTTTCTCACTGATTTTCAAAAATATTTTGGCTATTTGAGGGTTTTCTACATGTAAAAAAACGCTAGAAAAAATCTACAAGTCGAAACCATAAAAAACGGAAAGGAAATGTTTATTTCACATAGTCATTTTGTCGGCTTTAAAATTACATTTTTTCTGGTGAGCTCCGAACTTCCGAATGCCCAGAAAAAATGTTAAGGTGTTGAAATAATAAATAATAGATAAACTCAAAAGTGGGCATTTTTACATTCTGCTATTTACCTATTTTTCATTCCTTCAACTTCATACGTTCTTTTGAATATTTTTATCAGTTGAAGTACCAAGGTATTCACAAGAAATTTTTAAAACTGAAAATGAAATATGGAACACTGGCCTTCTTTGCGCTTTTCATACCTTGGAATACTCAATTTTGTTTATAGTGATTTCTTATCAGCAAAAGGCCCTGAGTTGTTCAAACTATTTTTTCAAGCGATCTAGAAAAAAATAATTAAGTGCACTGCATGAAGGTTGAAAATATTGTTTAAAGTTAGCTAGAAAAAAGAGAATTTAAATAAGACATACAAAATTATGTCTTATTTTCATTTCTTCAACTTCCCACGTCTGTTTTTCTAATTTTTTTTCTTTTTATAATTATGAAGTTCCGAAATAATAAAAATAATTTTTAAAGCCAGCTACAAAAAATAATTTAAAAACCTATGAAAATTACTATGTTGAGAACACGTTTCCTTTTCATTTTTAATTCTTTGAACTTGTCAATTTATTCTAGTGTTTTTTGATAATTAGAGAAAATCAGGACAGAAATAATTTAAAAAAAAAACATTAGCAGATTTCCATTTCAAACATTTCTGAAACTTATCAATTATGAATTCAGGAAACCCAAATTATTATTTTTTCATTTGTGGATCATTTAAAATCTGAAAGTTTTTATATTTAAAATGTTAAGACTTTTAAAGCCTGAAGCATCAAAATCTAAAAGCTATATAAAAATATATAAATATAAAAGAAATGTTCCCTAATTTTTCAAAATCAAACTTATTACTCAATTTTGTCAAGATAGCACGTTTGTTTACAATTGGAAAGCTTCCATTTTGAAGAATTTTTGCATTCTGTTTTTCTAATGCGAAAAAGATTTACGGTTGCTTATTTTATGATATAATTCTGTATTATTATTTTTAAACATAAGGCGGATTTTAATTTATTTCCAAATTCCTAATCCTATTCCTTTCCATCCGGATTATTTAGAATTGCAAATACAAGTTTTAAATTTCACAAATTAATGTATGAACTTCCTCTTATAACACAAAAACACGTGGCATTTATTCATCGCTTATATAGAAAGCAAATCTTTTTTTTCAATACCTTTTTTCGACCATGATGAAACAAAATAAAAAATATTTTACTTTTGCAATTAAACAGCACCAGCCAAGAGTGTCGAGCTGTTTTAATCACATACAGAGATTCAAAAGAAAAGAAAGAGAGCCATAAATTCTGAACCAGGAAAACAGTAATGGTTCTTAATTTGAATTATTTATGAAACAAGCTGCACATACAAATTTGTCACACATGTATTCATTCATAATTTCACAAAAAAACTTCACTCTTCATAATTATTAATTCCTAAATGACCAATTGAGAAATTATAATCGCTTTTTATTTAATCAGGGGGAAAAATAGCATTGAATCAAGATAATATTGGTACGAATAGGGACGATACAATATTTTTTTTGATCCAAGACCATTTTTCTTGTCTCAAGAAATTGTAGTTATATGAAGAAACTTGATTTTCTTCAATCAAGTACATTTTTTTGGACGAAAAAAATATTGCATCGTCCATATTCGTAACAATATTTCTAATACAGGATGGCCGAAAAACTTCATTTTCAAAATTTCCTGATTTTGCTCTGACCAATTTTTCATTTTTCTCGACCATTAATTCAAAGACCAGCATTTTAATTTTGTAGCATTTTCAACATAGAATTTTTTAGAAACAGAATAAATTCATTTTAGATAAAAATGTTAAAAAGTCGAATTTATTATTTCTATTAATTATTGATTTATTAATCAGAAAAGATGAATTTTAAACAAAGTTATTTTGAATCAAGAAAGATGAATTTTCAACAACTCAAATTAATTTTTAGCCAAAAAGTTACATTTACAACCAAATAGTATAACTTTAAAGTAAAAAGGCGTATTTTCAACAAATTATGTTTAAATTTTCAAGCAGAGTTCAAATTTCAACAAAATAGTTAAATTCTCAACAATAAATGTAATGGTTGCGTTTTGAATAAAAAAGATGAAATTTCTGCTAAAAGAAAATAATTTTGAAAACAAAGGACGAATTTTGAATCAAAAAGATAATTTTCTTCCAAAAAGACGAATTTTTAAACAAAAAAGATTATTCAGTCAAGAAAAAAGAAATGGTTGAACTTTCAAGCCAAAAGATGAATTTTCTGTAAGGCAGTCGAATTTTCAACCCGAAAGTATAAATCTTTAGGAAAAAAGTTCATTTGCAACCAAAGAGATGAGTTTCCAACTAAACTGATAAATCTTAAGCAAACAAAAATGATTTTTCAAACAAAATGGTTTAACCTTCAATAAAGTAGTTCAATTAAAAAAAAAATTAATTTTCAAGGAATAATGTCATAGTAGATAATTCAACAAAAAAATGGATTTTACTTTTAAATCAAAAACAGATAAATCAAACCAAAAAAGGCGAATCTTCAATAAAAAATTTTAACCTTCAATCAATGAAGATTATTTTTCAACCAAATAATTGCATTTTTAGCCAAAAAAGATGAAATTTCTACTAAAACAGATCAACTTTTAAACAAAGAAGACGAATTTAAAAAAAAATAGTTGAATTTCCAACCCAGAAAAATTGTAATTGTAGTTTCAAACTAAAAATATGAATTTTCAACAAAACTTTAATTTTATGCCAAAATAGTTGAATTTTCAGGCCAAAAAATCGAATTTTCAACCGAAAAGGATGACTTTTTATCAGCATTGTAGAATTTTCAACCAAATAATAAAATTTGTAACTAAAAATATAATCGCCAGTAAGCAGAAACTGCAAAAAAATAGAAATAGAAATACAAGGCACATCAATTACTGAGACGAATGTTATATCAGAGTGGTCACAAAATTTCATTTTCAAAATTCGATAATTTTTCCGTGCACAATTTTTCATTTTCCCTGACCATTAGTATTCAAAGACCAGAATTTAAATCTTGAAACATTTCCAACATAGAATCGTTTATAAACGGAATAAAACAAATTCAAAAATTAAATTTTTAAATTTATTATACTTGATAATTATTTCAATTGTAAAATGCCTCTCATAAAATTCCCTGAATTTTGCAAATTTTTTTGCAAAATCCCCAACTTTCCCTGTCTAATAAAATTCCCTAACTTCCCATTGATTTCCAGTTTTTCCCTGACCTACAGCCACCCTGTAATATTCTAATATTCTAATGTTATAATTTGTATTTATGGTTGATTCTGAACCAATCTATTTAGATTATTACATTTTCCAAATAGGAAAAGAAACACTCCAAAAATTTCTAGAACTGCTCATATTTAAAACATTCTTTATACAAAATTTAAATCAGAAGATTTCTTTCCAGAAATTGAGGTAAAAATTATTTGGCCTCAATTAAAAGAACTCTGAAAATATTCATAAGCAAACCCTGCAGATTGAAATGAATCATGAGTTTAGTGTCTCTATTTAAAATATTTTATTTAAAATCCAAATGAAATCTACTTTCTTATGAATAATTTTATGTAACGAAATCACAGCATGAAAAAAAATCCACAATTCAAAATTAGATTTCCAAACTATTTTCTTTTCGGCTCATTAGAAACAAATACAGGGATCACAGCGCAAAAGGAGCTCAAAAAAGGGGAAATAGGGTAATTTTCTCATGAAAAAGGGGAAAATAGGGGAAAGATGAAACTTTTATTTTTACGTTTCGAAAAGAACAAACAACCTTTTTATAAGAAATGTTATAGTCTTCAATAATTCTCAATGATTTTTCAATGATTTCTACCACTCAAGAATTTATTTTTAAAAATTGGATATATACTTAGATCGTTGGAAACCCATTCACAGTGATATAAAAAAGTCAGAAAAAATTTAAATTAGTTAAATACACAATTTTAATATGTTTAACATCGTTCTCATAAATATTTCTTTTCAAGATTTTTAAATTCTTCCTTACTATAATTAATACTTTCAATGTAAATTTAAAACTGCAATCTTCAGTAGAGCGTTTTTTGAATTGATTCGAACCTGAAATTTCTTCAGCTTGAACCAAAGAAACATGTTATTTTTTTTTTAACTAGTAGGAAAAATTCATAAATAATTTATTTAAGTGCTATAATTGCTTTATTATTCAATAATTGATACAGTTACTAATTTCAGATAATTTTCCGCGTAATTCAAATATTGCATTTTCAAATATCGTATATTTAAAGAGAGAAGGGAAAAAAGGGGAAGTTTTTTAAGAATAGAGAAAAAAGGGGAATTTCAAGAAAAAAGGGGAAACTAAGAAAAAGGGGGAAGACTGTGCACCCTGTAATTTGTTGAGAATTTTGTTTTTATCGGAAATTGATTTTTTAACGGAAAAATAATTTTTTACTGTAAATGTAACTATTCGATTTTTAGTTGAAAATTCATGTATTATCTTAAAAAATCTTATTTTTTGGTAGAAAATTATTTGTTTGTCATTTTTGGTTTAATTATCAAATATGACATTTTTTGTTGAAAATTCAACATTTTTGGGTTAAAAATGCAACTCTTTTGTAGAAAATTCGTATTTTCGGTTCGAAAATTAAATAATTTAGTTGAAAATTCGTTTTTTTAGTAGAAATCATTTTTTTGTTGTTAGTAAAAACGCAAATGTTTGGTTTTCAACAAAATAGATGAATTTTTAACCAAATAACTGAATACTTAACTAGAAAAGGTACATTTTTCAAACTGGAAATGCAATATTTAAATTTTCAGTTGAAAATCTTAATTTTCAACGAAAAATAGAAACGAATTTTCTATCAAATAGTTCAATTTTCTACTAAATTGAAGGATTTTCAACTGAAAAGATGAGTCTTCAACCAAAAAGGTGAATTTTCAACCAGCGACGAATTTTTAACAAAATAGTTTAATTTCCAACAATATACTTCAAGTTTTAACCAAATAGTTGAATTTTCAACAAAATAGTTCAATTTTTAACCAAATAGTTCAATTTTTAATAAAGTAGTTGAATTTTCAACAAATTAGTTTAAATTTTTGACCAAATATGATAGTTGAATTTTCAACCAAATATTTAAATTTTCAACAAAATAGTTAAATTTTTAATTAAGTAGTTGAATTTTCAAAAAAATGCAACTTTTAAATATATTAGAATTTTTAACAAAATAATGACACTTTTGACTAAATAGCTTAGTTGTTAACGAAGTAGATGAATTTTCAACAAAATAGTTAAATTTTTAACCAAATAGTTGAACAAATTAATTTTCAACCAAAAAAAGAACGATTTTTCAACAAAATAGTTGAAGAGAAAAGCGGAAAAGGGGAAGTTTTTTAGAATAGGGGAAAAGGAGAATTTCAAGAAAAAAGGAGAAACTAAGAAAAAAGGGGGAAGACTGTGCACCTTGTATTTTTTCAATTTGTAAATCGGTATTGCTAGATCATAAGAGGTCATGGAAGTTTCTTCAGTAGGTCAGACGACGCGTCTTGAAGATGCGAACAAATTTATTAATACAGTACTGCAGTATTACTAATATGACCAAGGTTTTTCTCGTATAAACAGAATGAACAATTTTTTGAAAATTCATGAATCGGTACTAGTAGTTCATGAAAGGTTTAAAAATAGATTGATGGATGAATCTTGAAGACGCGAACAAACACGCTACGTATAGTACTGTTGTGTTTCGAATATCAGGAAAGTATTTCTCATATAAACAATGTGAAATTTTGCTTCCAAGATCTCTGCACGCCAAACTTTTTTAATTTTGCATTTTCGAGCTCCCGGGATCAAATTATATTGAAATATGTCAAAAAAGTTAGATTAAAAAATGTAGGTCATTACTATGTCATCGTAATGTCATCTAGGGGCCATGCATATATTACGTAAGATATATTCAAGTAGAAAAATTAAAGAAAATTGAAAGTATTTCCTCAAAAGCTGAACTACTTTGTTGAGAATTCATTTCTTCAATTGAAGATTAATCGTTATAGTTGAAAATTCATTTACTTGGTTGAAAATTGAACCTGTTTGTTGAAAATTTATTTTTATAACTCAAAATTTGACTATTCCATTTTTGATTCAAAATGTATATTTTTAGTTGAAAGTTTAACTCTTTTTTTGTAAATTGATGTATTTTGTTGGAAAATCAATGTTTTGGTTAAAAATGTAACTGGTTTAAAATTAATATGTTTTAGTAGAGGATTCAAGTATTTTGTTGAAACTTTGTCTTTTTTGGTTAAATTCAACTGTCTTTAATTTAAATATTATCTATTATATATTTTGTTCAAAAAAATTTTTTATGTTGAACATTCAACTCCTTGGTTGAAAGTTAAACTACTTTCTGAAAAATGCTCTTTTTTGTTTTGGTTGAAGATTTATAATTTTAGTTCAAAATTATTCTCTTTAGTTCAAAATTAATAACCTTGTTGAAATTTTTTTATGGTTTTGGCTTCAAAATTCAAAAATTTGGTTTAAAAGTCAAGTATGGAAATTCAATAATTCCATTTTTGGGTGAAAATTTTTTTTTAGTTTAAAAATTCCACTATTTGGGTGAAAAATTTATGGGTTTTGTTGAGAATTAGTTTTTTTTTAGTAGAAAATTGATCTTTTTTATTGAAACTTCAAGTATTTGTTTCAAAGTTCAACAGTTTTTTAGAAAGCTCGTCTTTTTTATTAAAAAATTATTCTTAATTGAAAATTCAACTGTTGTTGGTAATTCGTCTTTTTTATTTGAAAATTCATTATTCTGGGTAGAAATTTTTCTTGTTGTTGTTAAAAATTCAACTATTTGGTTAAAAATGTATGTATTTTGTTGAAAATACACCTTTTTTAGTAGAGAAATAATTTTCTTGGTGGAAAATTCCACTATTTCAATAAAAAATGTGTGTATTTTGTTGAGGATTCGTGTTTCTTAGTAGAAAATTCATCTTTTTGGTTAAAAATTAATTAATTTATTTAGAAATTCTACTGTCTTATATAAAGCTCGCCTTTGTGGCTTGAAAATTTAACATTTTGGGTGAGATTTTTTTCTTCACTGAATGCAAAATTTCTCTTCGTTAAAAATTCAACTGTTGTTGAAAATTTGTCTCTTTAATTCGAAAATTCATCTCTTTTGGTAGAAATTTATTCTTTTCTGGTTAAAAATGCAACTATTTGGTTGAACATGAATCTGTTTTGGCTGAGAATTGAACTATTTTTTTGAAAGATTTGTCTTTTTTGGTTAAATTCAACTGTTTTTGATTTCAAATAAAAATATTTTCTCATTCAAAATATCAACTATTACAAGAAAGAATTACAAGGAACAGTAAGATTTGATCAAACCCCCACTCTCCCCAAATCGTCTTACTTAATTTTTGGATGACACCTAAAAAAAATGAACGAAAAAAATGTAGTCGGCAAAAATTACGTAAGCTATGGGGGGAGGGAATAAAACTTACGGACACTAACAAAGGGGGGTACGTGGTTCGAAATTTCAGAAAAAACCTTACGTATTTTATGCAATATTAATTATAATTCAAAAGGGACGAAATTTATTTGCCTAAACCAATTCATCTATATTGTATTCATTTCATAATATTTAATTAAATGAGTTTACTCACAATCAGCAGTCTTCATTCAAACAACGTTTAGTTATGGAGAGTGTGGTTACGTCATTTCCCTAAAAATAAAATCTGCCATAAAATATCGAAAATCAAGCAGTTATTTGTATTACTTTTGTGAACATAATTTATATGTAGCTGTAATACCGTATTCATCAAATGAATAATTGAACTAATTAATAAAACATGTGATTTTAAAATTTGAAAATTACGTATGAAATTAGTCTTTAATAATTCCAGTGATTTACATTTTAATGTGATAATCTTGATAGAAGAACGAAGGTTAATAGTATATTGGGTTCCTAGGATAAAAAATCGTTTTCCTTCTTAGTGCTCACGATACTTTATGTAACAAAGGTAGGATTTACAAGTTTATCACATTTGAAATTTAAGGCTAGGCTGACGCGGTCATATTCGTACACGAGCGACTGCGAATGCGCATGCGTGCAGTACGATTATGAACCCATAATACTCCTAGGCGTATTATAAACTCATTACTATACTGCGCGCATGCGCATTCGCTCTCAATTCTCCTGCTGTGAAAACTGCTACTTTCAGAACTAAAAAGACGCTACAAAAAGGCGTAAAACATGCCTGCCTTTCATGAAAAAAATTTTTTTTTTCTTTTTTTTAATAAGACTAGAATTTGAACGTTAATAAAATTGAGAAATGTCGTATACGAAAAAATTTCACCGCGAACGGAACTTATATTACCTTTATTTTACGAAGAATTTCTTGTGTGGTATTTGTGCCGAATTTATTTTGTTTAACAGGAATCAATGATTTTCTTATTATATTAACATCTCCGAGAACAAGTTAAATTTTCTGATTTACGGAACAAAATTCGAATTGAATGATATAAACCTGAATAACTGAATAACTTACGGCATAATTGATAAGACAATTACAAGAAGCAGGAACAAATTGATTTAAGTTACAATTTTGACTGAAAAGCCGATAAAGTTATTATCGAAGTAAATTTGCAACTGACTTTTTCTTATCTTATCAGTCATGGAGTAATCGGGTCAGATTTACCGAAGTTCTTCCATGTAATAGGCTTAGTATTGACTTCAGTGAAAATTATCCAGTTACTAAAACGGATACTAAGGTCTTACGGAGAAGGGAGGCCGTAAACGATAGAACGGATATTATCCTTTGATCTAATCATCGGCTGCTCATCTCCCCTCACTCAGGTCTTAATTACGTTTAGGGTCTATTTTGACCAATTTCCTGTGACTAATCGCAAATAAGATACAATTCGCAAAAATGAATTTTTGGATAATATTATATAAGAGTGACAGCTTAATATGGATAATGAAAATTAGCATAAGTTAAGCAACTGATGAGAAGTAAATTAGTAATAATAATCTTCAAATTCATTAATTCACTTTCTCCACATTGAATAGGGTGACGAGACGTCTTGATTTATCAGGACATGTCCTGATTTTTTATAGCTTTTCTGATTTTCTAATTTTTTGTACTATGTCCTGATTTTTCATGCCCAGAAACGAAAATTTAGGAATTTTATTGCGCGGACCTAAATTTTTTTCACAATTTCTGAGGGCGCAGTCTCATTGTAACAATTCAATTTGAAAAGCTTAACATGTGTGGAATTTTTCCAATATTTAAAACAGATTGTAGTCAGTTATTTAAATCAAAATTTTGACTTCAAAAAAGTTATTTGTATAATTTATAAACTCAGGGAATTAATTTTGTTATATAAAAAAGTCTATATCGTTAGTTGAAAATTCATGTTTTCGGTTAAAAATTCAACTGTTTTATAGACAATTCTTCCTTTTGGCATAAAAATCTCACATTTTGCATGAAATTTTCTTTCTCTATTGACTGAGAAATTGTTCTCGATTGAAATGTTGTCTTTTTTCTTTAAAATAATCATCTGTTGTCATAGAAATTTAATTTTTTGCCTTAAGATGCAACTGCTTGGTTGAAAACTAATCTTAATAAAAATTCATCTTCTTTGGTTGAATTCAACTGCTTCTGGTTTCAGATTAAAATCTTTTTTGGTTGGCAATTCTACTTCTTCGTTGAAAGTAGAACAAATTTATTGAAAATTTATATCTTTGGTTGATCATTCATGATTTTGATTCAAAACACTTCTTTTTGATCGAATTTTAACTATTTTGTTGAAAATGAATTTCTTGACTTAAAATTAAAATATTCCATTTTGGTTGAAAATTGACCATTTTTAGTTGAAAATTCATGTATTTCACTGAACATTTTTTTCTTTGGTTCAAAATTTACCTATTTTGTTGAAAATTCGTTTTTTTCTCGAAAATCAATTTTTTCTATTGACAATTTAACCACTCCATATTTGGTTGAAAAATTATCTTCTTTAGTCGAAAACTCCACTATTTCGTTGAAAATTCCTGCATTTTGTTGCAAATTTTTCTTTTTTGGTAAAAAGTTAACCTTAATGGTGAAAATTCTTTTTTTGGTAAAAAATTCAACTATTTAGTTAAAGATTAATTTTTTTAATTAAAGATTTATCCTTATAGCTGAAAATTAATTTCTTTGGTTTCAAATTTAACTATTTTGTTGAAAGTTATTTTTTTTTTTTTGAAAATGAATTTTTTTTAACTAAAAATTTGAATACCCCGTGTTTGGTTGAAAATGTATGTTCTTTAGTTTAAAATTCGCCTTTTACGGTAGGAAATTAATATTCTTGGTTAAAAATTCATTTTTTTCCAAAGATTCCTTTTTTTAATTGAAAATTTATTTCTTTGGTTAAAAATGTAACTATTTTGTTGCAAATTTATGTATCTTGTTAAAAAATCATATTTTTCTGTAAAAAATTATTCTTATTGGTTGAAAATGTATCTTTTTGGTTGAACAATGATTTCTTTGGTTGAAAATGCAAACTGGAATGAGAAGTGGGATAATTCCTGATTTTCCGATCAATTAGCCATCCTGGTCACCCTAACATTGAATTTCCTATGTTTCGGCCCACTAACCGCGGTGCTTTTGTCTCTTGATTTTTTTTCTACCGTCCAGCTTGACAGTTTATTATTATACATCAGTTTGACACTTTATAAAAGTCTGTTTCTACATGGAGTTGTTTTAATTAAATGAAAATTCTTGATTTTTTATTGAAATATCAAATTCTCGTTGTTTTAATTAAAATTTTTGTAATTTTGTTGCTTTATAATTGAAATTTCTTCAGTTTGTAAGATGCAGGATTGAAAACTCGACTTTTGATTTTCAAAATTTAAGAATTGTTATTTATTCAGTTTTAAAATTTAAGAACTTTTAGTAATTACAACTCTTCGCATTGTAGAACTTTGAATGGTAAATCTTTAATTTACTTTCCAAATTTTTTGAATTTGAAAGATTTAGAACTAAAAACTTGTCTTTTGATTTTTAAAATCATCCAAATTTAGAAAATTTCATTTATACATCTTCAAAATTTAACAGTTTTCAATTCTAACTCTTTAAATTTAGGAACCTTTGGATTTTCAATCTTTACAATTAAAGAGTTCCTAATTATAATAACTTACAATTTTAACATTATGCAAGTTTTGAGTTTTAACATTAAAAATTCTGTACTTTTGATGTTGCATTCGAAGTTGCTCCAATAGGGTTTTCCGCTTAAAATTTCTCATGCTGAAATATGACAGTATAAGCTCTAATCTCATTGAAATACGATTATAATTTAAAAAAGTCTTTTTTCTAATTTAGGTACAAACAGCCAGATTTTATCGCTACGTGTAGAAATTTTCTTTTCTTAACTTTTTGAAATTATAGTAAACTCGACTTTTGATTCAAAAAATTGAAGAATTGTTATTTATGCCTCTTCAAAACTGAAGAGTTTTTAATTGTAAATTTTTGAAATCGTAGAACTTTAAATCGCAAATCTCTAACATTAAAGATTTTTTAATTTCGAAAATTTATTGCAATTTAGAATCATTCAAGTTTTAAACTTTAAAATTTAAAATTCTATCATTTTTATGCTTTATATTAGAAATGTCTTCAATTTTTAAGATTACGAATTGAAAACTTGACTTTTGAACTTCAAAATCATCATAACTTAAAAAAATTGTAATTTTACATCTTTAAAATTGATGAGCTTTCAATGATCAATTATCAATCTTCAAAACTGCGCTTTAAAAATACATTCAAGATAGACCTATTTAAAAAAGATGCTTAAAATCTTATGAGTTTTACATATTAACATTCAAAATTAAACAATTGGGTGAATCTGAAGTTGTAAAAATCTGCAAAATGGAACATCTTATTGCGATATAAAATTTCAAATTATCCTAATTACTTATCAACTTTTGATTTTCAAAATCAAAGAATTGTTATACATATGCATCTTTAAAATTGAGGAGTTTTCAGTGGTAATTTTTGAAAATTTTAGAACTTTGAATGGTAAATCTTTAACAATGAAGTGTTTTTAATTCTGAAAATTTACAACTGAAAATTATTCAAGTTTTAATGGCTTTATATTCAAAATTTCTTCAATTTAGAAGATCTACAATTGATAACTTGACTTTAAAGTAAAATCTTGTATTTAAATAAAAGTTACAGATTACTGAAAGCCGATTAAAATTTAAATCAAATTTAAATTGGGTGAAAGTTAATGTAGCTATTTTTATATTTACTTTCATCTATGATTAATAATTATATTTGATAGTACTCTACATTGAGGCATAGATTTTAATTTGATAATTAGGAAACCAAAATAAGAAATATCTGAAAAGTGCGTGTAGCGCGCAATTTTTGTTAGTAGAGAATAATTTCAAATTATTTGCAATTAAAGTAATTATTTATTAACTTCGCAAAGATGAGAAGATAATATAGTAACGTTAGTTAATACAATCGGCATTTTTTTTACGATATATAGTACGATTTCCGCAGTTTTTAACTGTACACAAGTTTCATTTTATTACTATTTCATCATCAATTATTAGAGTTAATCTTTTTCTTTATACTGCTTTAGTATAATATATTGAATTAAATTTTCAACTGAATTTTATACTTCTGTACTCAGAGTTTGCTCAACTTTACTGCTAGATAAATCCAGACCTTTCTCAATCCCAGACAAATCTAACAAAATTACGTAATTTTGTCAATTGGCTGAAGGTACGAACGCCGGACTTTTATCTTGACTGCAATTTCATGTCTTTTTCGTATCGTTTGGTTAACTCCCGGGTCCCCTTAATATCGATCCCTCGGGATAAGTCAGATTCGTACATTGGGAGGATTATCTCAGTATTCCAGATAAATGACCCAAAAATCACAATTCCTTGTACTTGTAAAGTCTCAGCAATTTTCAATGCTTTTCATGGTACAGTACTATTCACGTTTTCCAATACTCTTTCATAGTCGCTAAAACTAACATTTACAAAGTGGATTAAATAGAAACGTAAAATGTCTTCTTACGTCGAAATCTCTTAAAATAAAGCACATCCGCTCTGTTAACGAAAAGTTCTGTAAATGCTTATTATATTTTCTGAGTTTAACTATGCACCATCGTTATACTCATTTACGGAAATAAATTTTTCTTGAGAAATTACGGAATTTGTTCCGAAGTGGCGGATATGAGAAAAATTCGGTGAATGATAAAGAACTGTCCGGTAAAACAACTCAAACTGTTCCAAAATAATGACCGAACTGATAATAAATGTGAAAAGTCGGCGCGGTAAAAGTTAAAAAAGATAATTGCGAATAAGTTGAACGGGAAATATAGGATAGTGCGATTTTTACTCTAAAAAAGTTCAAGACAGTTTATCAAGTGTTTCACCAATCAAATAATTACACTGGAACCTGGACTTAAGGACAGTCTTGGGCATGGCTTGCAGTGGCCTTGATCGTAAATCCAGGGAATCTAAACGTAAACATTAAGGGCCGTGTGAACCATTTCCAATTTTAGTACATAATATTACGGTACACAAGCGCATGAGTGCCCGCGCACTGTCCCGTTTGTCAATAAGCTGCTGTTTATCACGCATGACTGAGCAGCGCCTGTCTTTCGGTCCCGCGGTCCCCGCATCATCAAATTGCCAAGGACTCTAATTTTAGAAACGTCGTAAACCCAGGTTTCAGTGTAATCCATCTTTCACTGTTTCATTTATTATTTTATTCCATATCTTAAACCTTTTAGAAAGTAGAAGTACAATTTTTTCACTGAGTCTTCAATTCAGTGTTTTTATGCGTTGCCAACCAAAACGAATTTTAAATTTTCAAATGTTAATTAACTTTTTCTTGATTAAAAATATTTTAAAAACTAGAAATTAAATTTGATTTTGAGTAAAATAATAAAAAATCTTATATTATTCTGTAAGCTAAATTTCCTTTTATTCAACACAAATATAGTTTTTTAAGAAGTCGATCACTGAAAAGATATATTTGTACACTAAAAATGGATCCTACTATACTGAACATTAATCGAACCAGGATGAAACAAATATGTGTAATCCTAATATATTTTTCTTTTGTAAGCTAAAATAATTTTTCAAATGAAAAACGTTCGAAATTGTGAGTGTCGACTTAAGAACGTTTCAAAACTAATAGGTTAACATTACAACTTTTATATTTGGATGTTTTCAAATTTTAACATTGGAAATTGAAACATCCAATGCATCAATTATTAAAAATAAGTTTAAAACTAAACAATTATAAAAAATTTTAATTTACGATTCAAATTTGCAAACTGTCCATTCAACATTTTTTATAAGTAGAGGGTGGCCGTTTTAATCGAGGAAAGCAATTCCCGGTCATTTCACGGTTTTTTCCTGGTTCGTAAAAATGTTTCGCGTTCATTGCTATTAAGAAATTCGAACTCTTAAAGCTGAAAATTCCTTCATTCAAAGTAATCAAAATTGAGCTGCAAATTAGAGAACTCTAAGTGGAACTCTCTTGAATTTTAAGCCTTTAAAATTGATGCTTACAAATTTTATATATTTTTTTTTATTCAACCGCTCAATAATCTACACTTATAAAATAGAAGCTTTTAGCATTCTTTAAGAAAACAATTTTAAATTAAATGCCGTTCAACTGTACAATTTAAAACTTTTATAAATTGAACCGTATAAAGATTTTTAGTTTAACAATATAAATCCCCATTATCATTTTCAATGCTCTAAATTGAAGAATAAATCAACAAATTTGTAAATTTTCAAAATGATATTTTAAGCAATTTTAAGTTAGAAACATTAAAAATTGAATAATTAACATTTTTGTAAACGGATCATTTTTTAATTAGAAGTTTTTTTTATTTCAAGTCATTTTAAATTAATAATTCAGTTTCAAGTTTTTTAGTATATAATATTTTATTTTGAAAATCATAAATTTATTTATATTAACAGTTGATCAGCCTAAACAGGTTTTTATAAAAAAAATATATATTTCAAAGGCTTTTAATTTTTAATTGTTTTAGTTTTCAATACTGCATTTTAAAATCATTTAAATTGAAAATGTACGATTAACAATGAAGGCCTAAAATGGAAAATTTCTGAAGTAGAAAATTTAAAAATTACGTGTTTTAAACTGAATGATTTCATAATTGAAAAAGTTGACAATTGAACTTAATATTTAACAGAAATTAAAATCCATCTTAATGCAAATTGCAATATATCGTATGATATAATATTTGCGATATTTCAAGTAATTAGATAGATTTTTCTTCCAGAACTTTGTAAAATTCGTAGCAAAAAAATAAATTTCCCGAATTTCTCAGTTTCCTGTTCCAGTATCCACCCTAAAATAATTCAATTTTGAAGATTGACAATTTCTATGTAAAAATGTCTCAAATTCGGCATTTTAACATTCTTTTTATATAGTTGACTAATTCACTACCTTGAATACGGACTAAACGGCCAGAATTTTATAACTTTTTGTAGTCAAATTAGGTTTATTTCAGTTAAGTACGTAATATATGCGAGTCGTTAGAAAACTAAAATAATAACCGTGAATAATTAATGGAGATATAAATTACGATTAATGATTTTCCTAGCATTTAATTCATATGGACCATGAAATTCTCATTTTCATAATTCAGTTTACCACAATGAGAAATCATCTTGCGGCCGTCATCATATTGGCCTGTGAAATATCAAGTCTTCCACTTTGTTTTCCATTGACTTATATTTTGAAAATTTTCAAGATGCCCGTTAAGAAAATTATTGCTCCTTTAAGAATTCTTCCTAAATTATTTATAAAACTTCTAGAAAAAGTTCTATAGTATTTGTAAAGAAGTATGTCTGTAATTATTACTGGGTTTTTCTCATATCCGCAACTTCGGAACAAATTCGGTAATTGGTCAAGTAAAATTTTTTCCCTTGTTGATTCCAGAATTTTCCAATAACGGGAAAAAGTTACTTTACTGATAGCGGAAAGTATACAAGAGTAGACCACTTTTTTTGAAGTAAGTCATTTGAATTTATCAGAATTCGCAAAAAAAATCTGAAATCTGTTGATGACAACATTTGGAACAATATTTAGCACAACTGAACGACATTTTGTTAAGATATTATGAATAAGAAATGTCTGAGGTAAAAAACAACAGATTTTCAATATAAAAACAAAAAATATATCTCTATCTCATTTGAACAGTTTTCATCGAAATAAGATTTTTTCTTTTCAGGTTTCTGCTTTGTAATAAAAGTTTGGAACTTAGTGAATAATGTTTCTGATGGCGAAGGCTTTCCAGTTTTTATTTATAATTGTTGAATTCTGTTTGTAACTTGGTGCATTTTTACAAGATCAATTCAGCAAGAGCAGGCCACAAAATATGAATAAAAACCTTTTTTTGCCGAAACGCTTGCAGTGTTTTCTAAGAAGCCATAATAGAAATCTATTTTCACAATAAAATTTAAATAAATTACAATAAAGTACAAGGACTTACCAACATCGAGAACATTCTAGAGCTAAAGTGATTCGTGTCCGTGCTAAATTTCTTAAATGTTCTGAATGACGTTATAAAATGATATTGTGCAATTGGGAGAAACAATTTTTGCGTGAACAACTTCAAGGTTATTTATTATCTCATTTAGTTTAGCTATGAGAAAAATAAGGATGATTTATTGCGTCCTTATAGATACTACATTTAGTTAAAAAGTTCCTTTCTTTATTTATTTAATGCGCAAAAGGTGCAGGTATACACTTATAATTTGACATGGGGGCAAGTGTTTACCCAAAATTCGTTTCTCGCAATTGCGTAGTATCTTTTTATGACGGCATCCAGAACGATCTAGAAACTTAGCACGGACACGAACCACTTCAGCTGAAGAATGTTCTCGATGTCGGTAAGGTAGAAATATTGAGCTACAACCGACCCTGAATGTCTACTGTAATTCAATTGAAGAACGTCAAATTCATCCCAAATTTTATTTGACTAAATCTGTCTTGGTTGTAGCCAAATTATTAATCAACCTCTCTTGAATTCTCTTCAATTTTTAATTATTGAGAGAATTTTTTGATTTCAGTTAAAACCACTTTAAATTCAATTGAATTCTACATCTATTAAGTACACTGCATTTTTCTCAAATCCAACAGTATTCTTTCGAATCAAGTTAAATTCTCTAGAATATTAATTAATTGCCATTAGAATTCTGTTGCATTTAACTTATATACTTCATATTTCCTAGAATATTTCAGTCTAATATTTTAAAAGTTTAGTAGTAATAGTAAATGAGTCTATCGGATCAAATACACTCAACATTTTTCAGCTAGTATCTGGAGAAAAGACTTTAAACTAAGCTGGTTATCAGACATCACACTGATAAGTCAATCAATGTCAAGAGATAAACAATTGCATCAGTAATCACCTGCAAAATTTGGCACCTGTTTCGGCCTAATCATATCAGTCGCGAATGGAACATCAAAAATGGTTGTCACAGAAATTTTGTACACGATCGGTGCTCTTTTCTTAGCTGGTATTTTCACTTTTTTCTTGATTCCTGTCAAAAATGCGGATCCAATATTCGGTGTGTACAAACAACCTGGCAAGTGGTACTGGGCAAAATATTTGGGCATCTATCTGATGCTAAAAACTCGTCAAGTAGGTATTCTTCAATGATAAAATACACTTTTCCCTTTTCTCCTATTTATTTTTTATAACAATTAAAGCAGGGAAAGTTAAGCAGTGCTAAGTCTAATTTTTGACAGAATTGAGTTCTCTTTCAAAATCATACATTCTCGCTTTTTCACACCTATTTCAGCAAAAAAAAAGGTTTTGAAATTTGTTACCCTAAAATTAATTATTTAAATGCATTCACATATTTTAAAATTACAAAAAATTTAAATTAAGCAAATGAATGTCAATTTTTTTAACAACTCGATAGTCATCATAGGATTTTGACAAGTATTTAATAATTGGAGATATTATTCTCAAAATTAAAACATGTTATATTGATAATAATATCTACAAATGTTTCTTATTCTGTTACATAATGTTATTTATTGAGAGAATAAATAAAAATGTATCTTTCAGTTGAGGCTCTTAACGATTCAAGCACTATTTTGATTTTTAATACCAGGGAGACCTAAAAGGTACTAAGTCCAATTTCTATTAGATTATTACGCTATCTATTTTTTCACACAATGGTTATTAAACGGATCCACCCACCTATAAAAAAATAATTTATTCAATCGGATGTAAATTGTTCCTCTAGAAAGGTTTTTTTGCTTCTCCTGTAAAATTACATTGATTGGACTTTGCGCCGTTTAGTTTTCCCTGCTTCAATAATTATATTCACTGGTTATATTTCAATTATAAGGAAAATGTATGTTATGTATAGGCATATAATAATATTATTTGATGAAATCAAGTACGAACTCACCTTTCCCAAATATTATAAGTCGACTACATAAAAAACGTATTAATAAATTAAAGTTATTGATATTTGATTATAAAGCGAAACAAGAGAAGTCAATTTTTGATGTTATATATAATGGATAAAGTGCATTAAAAAAAACAAAACGCGTGATAAGAAACGTTTTATTAAACTGCAAATGAGGAAAATCGAATCTTTGTAATGAAGAAAATATGTGCCATTAAGATCTTATTATGATTTGTCCACTGATAGCAAGTTTCCAATTGATTTCAAAATTAATAATTAATCTGATTTCGGATAATTATTATTATATATTATATACTAGCAGAAAATGTTTATAACAAGAACTAATAAATTTTGTGGATGATTCTGAAGCAAATCCATACAGATTATTTAATTTTCCAAATATTAAAAAAATACCTGAGAATAAAATTGATGAATTTAGATCACATTTTTTGGGTTTATCGAATGATTTTTTAAATAATGATAA
>JAABKJ010005704.1:0-22730 GCA_011634705.1 Andricus grossulariae | reverse complement strand
ATTCACGAATTCAAACTAAGCAAAAATCGTTTTTCAATTAATATTATTTATTTATTAAAAATACAATAATCAAATACTTTTACCAAAGAAACTTTTTTATCGTTTAAATTTTCTTTAAACCTGATAAAATTTTTCAAACAAATTTTGCAGGGTTCAATTCAGCACTGATTTATATCGAAATTTATCTACTTATGTTTTTTTAAATTAAAAATTCGATTTTTAAGAATGGTTTTCGTATTTTTTTAAATACTATGCACATTTTCAAATAATATTTTTCATCCAGAAATATATATTTTTTTAAATTATTGTTATTTTAAATTGAAACACAAATTTTTAAAAAATTTAAACATAAACAAAAATTTCTTTGATAAAAGTATTTGATAATTGTATTTTTAATAATTAAATAATATTTTGTGAACAACAATTTTTAAATTGTTCAAATTCATGAATTTTTTAGTACGAATATTTTATAATTCGGCAATTTTCTTTCGAGAATTTTTAAAATCGATAATATTACATACTGTCGACAATTTTATTATTCGTGAATTTTTCAGTTCGGGAGTTTTATATTTCGGCACTTTAATAATTTCGAGAGTTGGCAGTTCGCGAATTTTACAGTGTCGGAAATGTTATTTTTCAGAATTTATCAGTTGTCTCTTCCGAAAAATAAAATTCCCGTCACTGAAAAAATTCCTGAAATTATAAAATTCCCGAATTGGAAAATTCTCGACAATTTATAATATTACCGAATTTCAAATTCCCGACAGAAAATTTTCGATTTATGAAATATCTGAACTAGAAAATTCCCGAATTGAAACAATTAAAAAAAATGCTTATTAACAAATATTTTTTTAAATAAAATAATTAAATATCTATATCAAAGTAAATTTTGTTTGAATTAAAAAATAAATAAATAAAAAGAAACTTTGAGGTAAATCAGTGCTGAATTGAATCCTGGAAAGTTTGTTTCGTTCGAAGCGCATGTGTTATCAAATTTATTTTTGTATATCATTTTTATACAATTATTGTTATTTTTAATTCAAACAATAATTTGAACAAATTAAACATTTAAAAAATTGTCTGTGATAAAAATATTCGATCATCGTATTTTTAATAAATAAATAATATTCATTGAAAAACCATTTTCTGAATTGCTTAAATTCGGGAATTTTTTATTTTGTATGTTTTATCATTCGACAGTATTCTATCTGGAATTTTCAAATTCAGGATTTTCAGATTTCAGCAATTTTATAATTTCGGGAAGCTTGCAGAGTCGGGAGTTTTATTATTCGGGATTTTTCGGTCGTCCCAGTAAGCTGTATCAATTATAATAGTTCAGAGTTTATTTTAAAATAGATTTCATAGAATAAGATATTTTTTATGAATATAATGATTAGAAAATTGGAAAATACATATACGAGAACTTCATTAGACGAATAGTCTAAGAAATCCATCGAAATTGCAGACCACAAAGAAATACTAAAGAATATTAAAGAACTATTTGTAGATATTGCACTGAAAGTTTAATCAGTTTGAATAAAAATATATTATTGTAGAGTGAAAAAAATTATAACTTATAAAAGAATGTAAATTATAAGAAATACATTGAGAATTATTAGGAAATATATAAAACAGTCATATAAATTATTCATGGACTCTTATCTTTGCTTTTTATCAAAATAACCATGTTTTGCAAAGCGTAATTTATTTTCAATTTCAATGGTTCTTGTCCGAGCTATGTTACCATCAGTGCGCCTCGAGGAGCATGATGAGAGTTGCTTACAGCGCTCTGAGTAGCTGTTGGCAAACTATATCGATTGGTGCTATCGGGGAGTAGTGGAGGCTAGAGGGGAACTGACAATTTTCGCCGGACGCGTCGTCTATATTTATCGGGGGTAACTAAACCCGCACCGCATTTAGGTTTATAATATCTTTGTCCCGACCATGAGATCTAACCAGAGTTGGCCCGGCCGGTAACCGGGCGGCCCCGGCCTTGTTGTAGTAGGGCCAACCGGCGCAATTTCTGCACAGGATATCCTTAAATATTTTTAATTAAATTTTCCATTTGTATTTACTCAAAAGAAATATTTTTTTAAATATCAACGAACCCCTTTAAAAAAAAAAAAAAATTCGCAGGGACTTTTTTTAACTTTTTAGTCATGATCTTCAGATATTTTTAAATATTTGAAATTGATAATTAAACTTGTTTCAGGCCATGATCGTATGGAAGTGGATTCGGCAAACTCGATTTTTCATAACAGAGGCAATCAGGAGCAGCAAGGATGGATGAATTTGTTATGACAAAAATATCTAATATTTATATCTGTTGTCACGTTCTAAGTTCCATAATAAATTATTTCAGAATTTAAATTGTTTTATTATTTTGAAATACTTTTATTAAAATATTGTTCGATTATTCGTAACAAATATTTTTATTTAAGTATATTTATATATTATTTTAACATTTTTTCAAACATTTTATTTCTATCTCGATCAAAATAATGAAGTAATACTTCATTAAGAATTATTTTTGACCTATATTCAAGAAGTTGAAATTCTGAAGAAAATAAAAAATTTGACTACAAGTGATTTTTTAATAATTTATATTTTTGTTGAAAAAAATGCTATTTATTCATTATTTTAATTAGGAAAGAAATATAACAAACATTAAGCAATTTGAATTTGCCGCCAAAAGTTACTATGCAAAACTGCTGTAATAATTAATTCACTATTTCGACAGTCGCTTAACGATCAGCGTATTTTAGTTCCCACATATTTGCATTGTGCTTCACCCCCGTGCACAAAATCTCAATTGACACCAAAAAAGTTTGATTGAAAAAAAGCTTCCAGTTATGAGAAAATATTGTCCGAAGGTGATCATGTCGGGTTGACACTTTTTTTACCCTGTCCGATTCAAATTGAGACAGTGATTTTCTTATCACTGAGATGTTGAGTTACTGAATGCAAGGGAAAAAGTTTGATAAAATAATCATTCAGTTCCGAGAAAATTAAGTTTTAGTTTTGAGGTTAGAATTTTATAGTTTCTTCAAAGCGTCTTAACATCCCGAGATGTTGATTTGATGAACACAGAGAAAAAAATTTTTGTCAAAAACAGTTATTCAGTTCCGAGATATAAGACAGTGTCACAGTTTGACAGACGATTTTGGTCTTTTTGGGAATGATAAATGATAAAATGTACATTTTTTGTTGTTGCACAATAAAAATATTAAAATATACGTCTTTCGTGGATATCATAAAAAATAGATTAACCACAAAAGTATATATTTTTATTGAATGTGAAAATGTATCTTTAGGGTATTGCTACCATAAAAAAGACGGTTTCGAACAAATCCTTTTAACACGATATGTATTTGAATTTTTGAGAATTTTCCAGCAATGTTTTCGGAAATTTTATGTCACATAGGCACCAACTTACGGTATTAATTTGGGTCTGATACGGGCTAAACGTAAAAACAAATATGTTGAAGTAGCCGACGTAAGAATATTTTTTTCAACAAATTTAGAGGTGTCGCTCAAAAACATAAACTCAAAACATTTATTTGAAAAATTCAAATATTTTTTTATGCTTATTTTTGGTCAGAGTTTGACTTTTTTTATTAGCTTAACTAATCTTTATAACATATATTTTGCTTATTGAAGTCGGTTTATCTTTTTACCAGAAAATTGCGTTTTTTCACTTTTCCTTCTCCCCTCGATAATTAAAAAAAAAAGAAATATTAAGGTTAACATTTCAGATTTTTTCATTCACGTAGATTCGAATATATGGTACCAATATAGACTTGATACGTGTACCGGGGCAATTTTTACCCCCCTTGTCCTTTTAATCGAATTCAATTAAAGGAAATGGAATTCAGGGAAAATCGAAGAAATTCCATGGAATTTAGTAGAGTTCAATTATGAATTTAGGTTGCTTTAAAATGATTTTTAATATGAGTACTTCTAAGTTTGAAAAGTTACGAAAATATTCTTTGATAGAAATTTGAGTGGAAGAAAATCATTTCAAAAATCTTTTAATTTCGATTTTTTAAAATAAATTATTTTTATTTCTCAAATATCAAAACTATAAGAGCCACATTATCTTTTTGATCCCATATAAGTTATTTTTTAACGAAATGATACCCAGGCGGAAAAATTATATATAGTTTATACATAGTGTGAAATATTATATATAATTTTCATTTGTTTTATATAAAAATTGTATAAAACAAATGAAAACTATATTTAATACTTCACACTATATATATGTATAATTTTTCCGCCTGGGTATGCTCAGGGGATAATGATTATCCCGAAAGAATTAAAATAGTATACAAAATATCACAAAATACCTGACACGACCATCAGAGAAACTTTTAACTTGTTTGTGATTTTTAAAGTTCGCCAAATGCACGGAAAAAGCCGCAGAAGAAACATAAAAGTAGTTACTGTAAATACACGATATTTGCATGCCAACCAACAAATTTCAGAGGCGAATCGTAGAATTTACCTTGTAGAGAGCACTCGTCAAAGAATGTCCGAATATTTTTGAACGTTGAAGAGCGCACTGACGGCGTCACAAAGAAATTACTGCCACCTCGTAACCGTGGAGCCTTAATCGAGCTTCAGAAGATAAAACGATTGGACGAGAAACAAAGGGGGAAATAGTATGAGCAATGGGTTGGAATTCAAAGAAAGAGATAATCATGGGATCGTTAGGGCATTCATCAAACTAGTTTCTGCTTCTTCGTGAATGATCAGCCATTCTCTTTCTGACGCATTTTGTTCTTCAACTTCACTTTAAGCCACATCAGCGAACAAAATTTTTTGTCTGTTTCACTGTTCTCAATCACCTATTCATCAAATTTTGTTGAACACTAGTCATCCCTTTTTTATTCAATTTATTACGGATAGATTATTTTCGATAATTTTCAGATCCTTCGTTAACCCTTGTGTGCACCCGGGTACCCGAGTGCCCATCACGATACATTTTTGCATGTAAGTGGAGTAAAAATTAAATTTTCGCTTGGGTCCTCCAAATCGTCGTTACTTAGCTCAATTCTAAGCGAATGGTGTATTTAGAATTTATTTCTGAGGTTTTTTGCAAGAATAATCGACTACAAAAAATACATATGTTATTTAATTCATGCTCGTAAAATGTGTTGCGTAATAATAGAATTAATAATAAGACGTGCAATATATTGTATGTCCGGTTTCAGCGTAACCGTTCCGTTCGCGAGGTCCGCTAGGGACAGCAGGTAAATTGTTTTGATATTTTGTGTATTTTAAAGTGTTTTGTGCCTTTGGCACTCACTTTTGGTATTTATTTATTCGGATGAGCCAGAAGGGAACGATTTCAATTGCATAATTATTTAAAAAGTTGAAAAGGGGGAGGTGGGCATCCGCAGACCCCGGATGTGTAACAAGGGTTAACGAAGGATCTGAAAATTACCGAAAATAACACAGCCTCACAAAGAAAAAGTAGGTTGTCCGACGGACAAGAGTAGTCACATCCTATGGATTTTGGGTCGCTGAATCCGAATCTAAGGTCAGAATTCTGCCATCACCCTCAGATTTCTTTCTAACGTCAAAAACATCGTTTTTGGCTATTTTTGCATTCAAAAAGATGTAGACATTTTTTTTCAATTTCGGCGGCACAGAGAACAATACCGTAAAACCTTGTCAAAAAAAATTTGATGTTTCGCCAAACCAGAGTAGTCACATCCTGTGGATTTCGTGTCACTGAATCCAAAACCGAACTCAGAATTCCAAAATTAGCTTTTGTGCACTTCCTAACCTTAAAAAACTTGTTTACGTGTTATTTTTTTGGTGATAGAAAACATGTTATCCAACAATACTAGCTTGTTCGGAAATTCTGACAGTGAATAAACATTCAGCGGTTCGAAGTACATAGAAATTGTCTATTTTCGTTCGCTTGATAAAATTTTTTGTGGCCGGATAAAGGTGCGAATAGCCTAAGTCGGATTTTATTCCGTCTCTATCTGGATCTCTTTCTGTTCGTAAAATCTTAAACGGAAAACTAGCGACTCTATCCGGATTTTAATCTGGATAACATATGGAACATAGCATTTTATCTGGCCCTATGCGGAACTTTGTCGGAACTTACATTAGACGACTGTTTTCGTTTAATTCTAAAAACGCTTTTCTATCTGGATGTATCCAGCTTTAAAGCGAACATCGGAAACAGAGAACTGAATTATTTGGCCTACGGAATCTTATCCGGTCCTATCTGGAACTTTGTCGCAACTTACATTAGAAGACTGTTTTCGTTCAAGTCCGAAGATGATTGCCTACCTGGTTCTATCCAGCTTTAAAGCAAACATCGGAAATAGAAAGTTGAATTATTTGCCCGACGGAATCTTATGGAGCCCTATCAGGAACCATGTCGGAACTTAAGTTAGAAGACTGTTTTCGTTTTAATCTAAAAACGGTTTTCTATCTGGATGTATCCGGCTTTGAAGTAAACTTTGAAAACAAAAAATTGAATTATTTGGCCGACGGAATCTTATTGGGCCCTATCTGGAACTTTGTTGCAACTTATATCAGAAGACTGTTTTCATTCAAGTCCGAAGATGATTGTCTATATGGCTCTATCCGGCTTTAAAGCGAACATCGGAAATAGAAAGTTGAATTGTTTACCCGACGGAATCTTATGCGGCCCTATCAGGAACTATGTCGGAACTTACATTAGGAGACTGTTTTCGTTTAAGTCTAAAAACGGGTTTCTATCTGGATCTATCCGGCCTTGAAGAGAATTTTGGAAACAAAAAATTGAATTATTTTCCCGACGGAATTTTATGTGGCCCCATCTAGAAATATGTCGGAACTTACATTACACGGAGAAGAATGGAGAAATAATTGTTATGAAGAGTGCTATAATTACATTATAGATTATTATATAGTCACCAGTAGCTGACTATTGCTCGAGTACAGGTACCATTTCTGAACTGTTTAGTTGTGATTACTAGATCACATCATTCCTATATCTATAAATGAGTATTTAATAGACTAATACAATTAAATGTGATATAGATCTTACTTTGATTCATTTCAATACAGTACCTTTTGTAAAACACACCTATTTAGTCAATCCTATTCAAAATATATTACTATGTATGGTTAAGATTAAAGGATTCGAAATCTCATTTTTATTGTCGCAATAAAAAGATTGGTAATTCGCAAGCAGATACCTGACTCTCTGTACACATGTCTGCTGTCTTCTTTTTTTTTAGATGCCTAACATATTATCTTTTTAAAAAAATTTGTTTACCATATTCCTCTTCCTAAAAGTTTTTAAACACTGTAAAATAATAATATACTTTTTTTCGAAGAAAAAGCTCTTAAATAAAGCTGGTTGCCACGCTGTTCGCATCAAAATACCGTAATCAAATTCCAACATAAAATGTTGAATCCTCATTTTCTGCCAGAAGCCACTTTTATAACTTTTGCAACAGTTACAGTGCCATACCGCCATATTAAATTTTTCTTTTTCTTGGAACACAATAAGTTATTTCTATGAAAACATCTTATTCTTATTCAGCATCCCCATATTTCAGGAGCAAGTTTTTATTATTTAAAAAAGAAAAATAGATTTTTAGTCGCTATCTAAAAACGATTTTCAAAACCCATGAAATTAGAACTGCCAAATTCTTGAATGATTTACTCGGAATTGGTTACCTTTTCTAGGCAAAACTCATTTTCTCCCAATTTTGCATCTCAATATGTCGGGAGCAAAATTTTATTTTTTGTTTAAACTGAAAATTGCAATTTTATCGTGATCATTAAGCAAGCCTATTTCACTTTTAGGTTCCTGTCACTTTGAGATTATAAACTTCCACATTTTATTTCTAGGAACTGGAAACTTTTTTTAATTATACTTTTTTGGCCTCAATATTGAAACACTTTAGCTCGGGAGTAAACTTTTTTTTCAAAACTTTAAATGGTGATTTCGATTTTATACAATGTTATTTCGCTCTCCTACAAAATTTCGATTTTTTTGCTTCTCTAATTATGTACACTGCAACCCTTCAAATATTGTTTCAGAAATAAAATAAAAAAATTATTTAACAAAAAAACACCGTTTACTTCACTTACCTGTGTTTGTAATTTATTATACTATTTATTATATCGTATAATGTGCATTCTTATATTTGATGAAAATGTATAAATAATTACTAGCTTTTAGCCAAATTTTATAAAAGCTTTATTATTTAAAATTTTCATTTTTGAGACTTCTAATTTCAGCTCACCTTCGATTTGATGTTCAAATTCCACTTTAAAGTTAGAATATTAATTTCAGGTTCAAGTATTTTTTATCTGGAACCATTTTTTAACTGAAATGATCCAATAAGTTATTTGTAATAGCTGCTTTTGTTTTTACTTCTAAATTTTTACTAAATAAGATTAGTATAACTAGAATCATTAGATTATTTTTAATGCTGGAAAATTGTACTAAAACTTGAATATTTTTCACTTATAATACATCTGAAAGTAATAAATCCTTTAAATTTTGGAGCTCTACAGATTCAACACAAATCACAAATTTAATTAATATTTAAATTAAACATTTAAGTATTAAAATTTTAATTAATTAAATTTAAATATTATTATTAAGCATTTTTAAAACCACTTATTCATATAAATTGTGTAAAACAAAAAAATATTCCTCCGTTAGCCCTGGCTTTTCAGCGAAAAATCTTGGCTGAGATTTTGTCGACAAAATCTAAGCGATACATTAGCGTAATTAGCTTGAGCGTGCGGTTTGGATTTAAGTTGCTTAGGTAGGGTTCAAATCCCCAGCGAAGGCGATTTTTCATAGCATTGTACGTGCGATTATGTTTGTAAGTGACCGTGTCTGCAATTGCGTAATTTCAACAATAAATCAAGTGCAATTATTATATATAAAAAAATTTTTATTTCTTCAAATTTATTTATCTGTTTCAAGCTGCTGTAATGGATAGGGCAATATGGGACGCGGGAATATTCCGCATAGAGTCGGATAAAAAACCAGATAATCCCAACTTATGACACCGTATAAGAATCCGTAGAGAGACCGTCAAAAAACCACATAGGGCAATATGTACAGCGGAAATATTCCGCATAGAGCTGGATAAGGAACCAGATAGGCCAAATAAAATAGGGCAGGACACCGAAGATATTTCGTATACAACCAAATAAAAAACCGTATAGAAAAAATTAAATACACCGACCAAGTTCCGCATAGAGGCAGATTTAAAACCAGACACAAATACCGTATAAGTATCCGGATAGAATCAGATGAAAACCGTATAGGGTTTTACTGGACAGCGAAAATATTTCGCATAGGACCGGATAAAAAACCAAATAGAAAAAATTGTATACACCGACTAAGTTCCGTATAGAACCGTATTAAAAGTAGGACACAAAAATCGTGTAAGTATCCGGATAGAATCCGATGAAAACCATATAGGGCTTTACTGGATACCGAAAGTATTTCGTATACAACCGGATAAAAAAAAAAAATAGTAAATGTTGTATACACTGACCAAGTTCCGCATAGAACCAAATTTAAAACCAGACACAAATACCGTGTAAAAATCCAGAGAGATGCGAAGAAATTCCTAATGCTATCCGCCTCTATCGGATCCTATCCGACATTTTAGGCAGCGGATGCCTTTCTACAAAACATAGGAGAAGAATATGAAATCAGAAGCAGAGTTCAAAAACCCAAATCCCTAAAAAAAAGCATTTTCTATAGCTCATGATGTGCATAAGGAAGAAGATTGTTATATGAAAAAACATAATTTTCACAACCAAGCCTCAGCCGGCCTCCAGAAAATCGAGCGAACGTGACCGACGAAGAATCCAACTTCGTGGACCATGTGGTAGAGAGGGTGTACATAGAGAAGGAAGGGGTATTGAAAGAATCAGCCGCGAACGAAGCAATGAAAAAGACAATTAATATAGGCCTTGCCCGAACGTATATCTAAAAATGAAATTTATTCAACCAGGTCCATTTTAAATAGATACAGGCGCACATACTTCTGTAATTAAAGAACATTTATGTGATAAATTCGAGCGATTTAGTCCTATAAAACTAATAGTCATCGCCGATGATACATACCAAGTTTTCAAAGTATACAATTAGAGCGAACAATTTTTATGATGTAAATAAATTTAAATATTCGATGAAAGAAGTAGCTTTCCAGCAGATGGTATTCTAGGGAAGGACTTGTTGAGACAGACATGAGTGATGCTGGTTTATTAATTTAAATTGGATGTTGTAGTACTGCATCTAAATTTTCTTTAGACAAATTTTCAATAAAAAATATTCAAAAGGAACCCCGTGACAGCGAATCTCCCGAAAGGCCTCGAAAAAAGGTTGTTGCACCGAGAACATCATAACTTATTACTGGATCATCTGAAAAAAATGTATTTAAAGAGATTCGCTGTCACGGGGTTCCTTTTAAATATTTTGTATTGAAAATTTGTCTAAAAATACTCCAGATGCAATACTACAACATCCAATTCAAATTAATAAACCAGCATTACTCATATCTCCAAAAACAATTCCTGAAAATATGCATCTTTTTCGCCTCCAAAACCATAACCCCTTAAAGAAAAAATCGTTATAGGTCCTAAAATTCGTTTGCTCAAAAGATCTCAAGAAAAAATTAGGGAATATAAAGCGTTCGTAAATTTCACTAACAGAATCAGTATGACCACTATATTTTAAGAAAATGGTTAACCCTTGATACCTTACTATTCGAAAAAAGAAATCGATAATTTTTATCCCACTGATGAAAAAGAGTTTGATGGAGCTTCAATAAATTTTATTACCGAACAGTATTCTCCAATTAATAATGATGGATATCTGGTGACACATTACATCTTACTAAACTCACAACACATTGTATCCGAATAACAGACAACATACTTATTCATGAGAAACAGTATAGATTTCTATAAATCCTACAGGAGGAAGTTAGGTCACAAGAAAAAAATGCTAAACGGCGAATCGTAGTAGACTTCAGAAAGCTTAGTATGAAAACGATATAGATAATTATCTGTTAACGAGCGAATACTAACGAATAACATAGCACACGACCAAATAAACACAGATCTTGGGAATATGAAACTATTTATAAATCAGAGACATAAAATACTAACGCTTATACATTGTCGTTAATAATAAATATTAACACGGTACAAAAAATAATGAAAGATGATTCCCTATTTGACGAGGAAGAATTTATAGTAGTAAACGGTGAGAAAAACTCGTAACGAATTAGGAGAATTCAGTGAATTGAGAAAATAAAATTCAAATGAATTAGAAAAACCCAGTAAACAATTATTAAACATAGCATTAGGAACAAAGTATCTCAAAAAGGGTAACGCTAGTACTAAAGATAAACCATCCCTAAAAGAAATTCGAACACTCCTTGAACCCCTGAAGAATCAAGATTTCAAATGGCAATTAATTCCAAGAAGGAAAGCACATCCACAAACATTATTACATTCACAGAAAGTAATTAATAATTTTAACAAAGAAACAATTTGAACAAAGAAAAACGAAAATTTACAAAACACATCAAACTATAGTGAAAAATGATGGGGCGCCACTCTAACTATCAATTACATAGAGCCACCGCCAGAAACTGAAAGCGTTCTTTACCTTTCACCAAATGAAACATAAACTATAAAAAAAACACTACAATTGTAACTGAAAGACGTAGGCCGAGTTTCTACGTAGGGATATTCAGTTGAAGAATTGAAAAATTTAAAAGATCGAAAAAAATTTTGGTCTTTTTTTCTGAGATTTTAGTGGTCACCCTGAGAATTTAATCACCTTGCTTATGCTTATGAGCAGATGGTTCTAAAACAGTTACATCAATTCTAGTCGGTCCACGAACTCCAGAAGTCTTATTTTTCTGTAGCTTCGGCGGTTTTTTCGAACCAAACACTGCCATTGTGGTTGCCATTGTCGTTGACACTGTAGCGCTTGAAGATTCAGTAACAGCTGTATTACTGGTAATATAATCAAAATTTTGTGATGAATTTGTGAACATGGAAGATTCAGTCTCTATATTCGTCTGTTCGCCAAACTCCTTTTCATGATCCTGATTATCCCTATCAGTAGCCAAAATTTCAGATATTTTATTCGATGCAATTGTCGTTAGATCAGTTATCAATGTCGTTAATTTATTCTGACGTTGATGATTCCTATGTATGGTATTCTGGAATCCTGAAGTGGTTGCTGTATTTTCTGAAACACTTACGGTTGGGAGTTCATCATGAACGCTATTAGTCAACAAAGTATTATTCTTGCGATGATGATGATGATTCTTTCTCCGTCTTTGGTTCTTCTCTTCTTCGGTCTCGTTTTTATTTCCAGGAAATTCTTTCGACTTTTGCCTTCTGTGGATTTTCTTTGGCCTTGGATTGAACGGTATTGAAGATTTTTCAATATCGTTTATGGGACTCGTTTGTTGGGTTGTTGCTTCTTCAAAATGTACGCTTGTGTCGATACTGCTCCTTTGTTCCGTGACCGTTTTTTCACTTGGAGTAATTTTTGTAGTGGAAAGAAGAGTTATTGGCACGGACATTAGGCTCAGGATATTGTCGTGGTTTCTGTGATGACGATTGGTGTGATTTTTGGGGTGTCGATGGTGAGATTTTTGAGGAACACTTGTGTGTGAATCTTCTGAATCTGAAAGTTCGTCTACGTTTTCTCCTAATAATAGGGGTCTTTTCATCATCAGATGACGCCTGATTTCCTATAAGAAAATGAAGTATAGCTATTTATACGAAAATTTTGTATTTTGCTGTAGTGAGACATAAAATAAACACGTTATCATCCGAGCTAGGATGGCATGTTATTTTGATTATTTTTTCAATTGAAATAAGAACTTGCATACCTGGCAATTTTAACATTAATCAATAAAATAATTTTGATTTAAGTGACATTCAGTTTAAAACTTAGTGGCAGGCAGAGGTTAAACACTCGACTTCAGCGTGTTTCAATGGATTTCAGTAGATTTAAAAGGATTTTAACTAGTTTCAGGGGATGTAGAAGGGTTGTAAAATATTTGCCACATAATCAAAAGCATACACAGTTGACGCATGCACCTAAGGTAAAAATATTTGTGTGGAATTCTCGTGAAAATACACGTCGAGATCCACATAGTATTTTGGAACAGTCCACGTAGAACTTTAAACATAATTTTCACAACCGTAAATATCACGTAAACAGTAAGAAGTAGGCAAAAATGGATGCCATTTTTTATCCCCAGGTACTTTAGTAACAAGTCTCATTCCACAGGTCCAAGTAGTGGTGCTTTAAAAATGTTAAGTAGAGTCACGCGTCAGTTATTATTTAATAAAGAGGTTAATTTCAAATAATTTGAGACGAAAACAAGACTTATAGTATGAGCTTTTATTTGCTATCAATTAATATTAATTTAGGAATAGTAGTCAATTTATAAATATTTATATCAATATTTACCACTGCCGGCCTAAGGAAAAAGACAGTAACTACAAAACCATCGAGTGAAAAAAAAACATATGAATCTGGTTCTCTCGATTCCGCCTAATTTATAGATATTTAAATAGTTTTTCGTGTGTTATTGGGTAATATAGATGCGATCTACTTATTTATGAAAAACTAATTACGAAAAATAGTTAATTAATATGGTAAAATGCAGATAATGTCAACATTCCAAAGCTTTTCTAAGGAAAAAGGCAGCATCTGCAAGATTGTAGTATTGATACGCTTACGCTACTAGCCTCTATAATTTATTCAATATTAATATATTATTTTAAACATTCTATATGATAAAATTATATACACACATACATGTATGTGCATATGTATGTATGTATGTATGTATGTATGTATGTACATATATATAAAATGTAATCCTTGATGTCAAAAATTACTATTGGTAATAGATTAGTCATAATATAGAAATTAGTGATACAATTCAGCAACCTTCGGCAACCGTGCCGAACGCTGCATGGTACCAGGGAGTGGTGTCTCAACCGGTGCCTCTGGGAAACCGGACGATCTCTCAGAGTACATAGTCTTACCCTCGCATGCGGGGCTCTGCGAAGACGGACGAAACCTATCCCTAGCTGCTTGTGGAAACAACAATGCTAACACCAAACATAGCTGTAAGTATGATTCAAAACAATCGAACGGGCAGGCTTCCCGACTATGGGTTGGACAACAATGCCAACTACCCTAGAGTTGGGGGAACCAATCAAGATAAAGTCAATATGATGGATCGGCAAGATCTCAATTCTTTTGAGTGGACGTATCGACTGAGGGATGATCTGCTGGTGTGCTACGACGATACCAGTATGGCATCCAAAAGAGGAAGAGCGATGCTTCAGGACCCGGAGAAACATCAACATCGAGGTTTCTCTCAAGCCCATAGATCTGGCTGAACTGGATGACGAGCTTTGTGGAGATTTTTCCGAAGAATCCGACCTCTGGACCATCAATTGTAGTGTGTATGATGAAGCGAGAACTTTAGCAGATGCAAACCGTTGAACAAAACCCACAGCTGATCAGAAGATCAAAAGACGCATACATCAACTCAGCTCAAAAATAGGCGTGACAAGACAGTACGCGTCCTACATTCAGTGTGTGATGGATTACATAACATTTGGTAGGAAGTTCCCTACCAGGGTCCGACAGAGTTCGCGCGCGAAATATGGTTCCGTCGTCACACACACAAGAAGTCAAAGGTGTTGACCATCAGGCAGCGTATTGCTGACAGAATACGTGTACTCTCTGACGCTAGGAGACATCTAGAGCAGAGAGAGAGGTGGGCTAGAGGGAATTAACTATTTTTCTCTGACCCATCCTGATTCTTCCGAGACCTTCCAGTTACTGCCGACCACCTACCCAATCCAGAGGAGGTCGAGGCCTTTTGGAGAAAAGTTTTCTGACCCTAAGAATTACAGGCCAATAACTTTTCTGAATGAGCTGTCTGAGGCCTTAAAATATATCCTTAATGATAGAATTGTTCGGAAAATCGGAGCTGTGTGGCGAGAGACGTACGAACAACGCCGCTTATAGAAAGGCATAGCAGGATGTGAGGAGAACCTGCGCATCGATAAATGTGTATGCAAAGAAGCAGCATCCTAACAGCGCTACCTATCGATGGTCTGGATTGACTAACGGAAAGCTTTTGATTCAACCTCCCATAGACGTATCATCTGCCTGTTGGAAAGCTTAAAGATTCATCCACACATAGTGAGGTGAATAGAGAGGTTAATACAGTTTTAGAAAAGCAGTTTTATTATCTCATCTGGAAAACATCGTGCGACAACTAACAACGTCACCTTCCAGAGAGGCGTCTTTCAGGGCGACACCATAAGCCCACTTCTTTTTTCCCTCACATTATTGCCACTATCTCTCGCACTTTGCCATTCACAATGGTGCTTCTGCTACAAACCCGGATACCGAAAGCATACGGTCACTCATGTATTTTATATGGATGTTTTCAAGATATATGCTAGAAATGAAGAGCAACTATATCTAGCTCCAGGGTTTGACGAGGAGTACACTCAGGAGATTGGAATGGAGTTTGGGTTATAAAAATGCGCCAAGGTTTATTTAAAGCGAGGACAGCTTAATGGCATTCCTGAAGACCCTGAGCTCGTCGACAGAAGCACTATACGACATCTTGGCTCTGGAGAGACTTATCCATACCTGGATGTGCCACAGCGTCGCATTAAGAACGTAAAATCTATAAAGAATGCTCTCCGATGCAAATACAAATGTTTCGTCCGACATATTTGGTCCTCCGCACTGTCGGCGAGGATCAAAGTATCTGCAACGAACATGCTTGCTGTCTCGGTAGTACTCTATTCATTTGGAGTGCTTCTATGGACGAAGGACGAGCTAAAATCCCTGGACAGCGGGTCACGAAAGGTTCTCGACTTGGACAAAAGTGTGCGCCTTACGTTGTCTGTTTCGCGACTCTACATCTCACGCCGTCAAGATGGTCGCGGAAGACTGAATCTCCAATGTCTTCACAATAGGATCATTCTGGGTACAGTGTATATAGTCGCAAATGCACGAGATCCTTTTCTTTAAATGGTCAGGAAACACGTAGAAGCGGGCAACGGAGTTTTCTGCACAAAATAGCGAAGGAGGGAAACACTTGGCCTTGACTTCGATATCAGGGGTAAGTAAAATGCATCAAACCTTATCCATCTCGAGTACTCACTCCACATTTTGAGCCAAGACATTCCCGATGATAGCTGCAGCATGTGTCGTGCACACCACGAGTACCTAGGACATATTCTATCTAGTTGTCTAACTCATGCTGGAACGATGTACATCCAAAGGCATAATGCGGCATCAAGAGTACTTTATTGCCATCTCTGTCACTCGTACGTCATTAGCCCTGATACTGCTCCGCCAAACGCTCCCAGGATAATAGAGTCAATGGTCGAAAATGAGAAGCACCGAATATACTTGAGCTTCATATTCACGACAATTCACGAAAGTCGCCTACATTATTCTACTCAGCTGGTCTTCCTGATCATCAGCGCTCTTGATGGAGCTCCGTGTCCTCACGGCACACGAGACTTTTGCCGGATCGTCGCAAAAGAGTCCATCACAAGCTATTAACATAAGGTTATTTTAAAATTCAAAAAAGTTTCAATCGGACGTTTATATTTGTGTAATTATTAATGCTTTCGAATTGAAAATGTCCAATTTTCAACTTTCAAATCTGTACATTCTTTAATTTTGAACTGATGAATATATATTTTAAATAAATAGCGTTAACGATAAATAATAAATATATTTGCAATTAATATTGACGATGCTGCCGTTTTTTTCTTAAAAAAGACCTTTCAATTTTTGGTCTGATTCCTGGAAGAGAGTAGCAATCTACGAACTGCCTTTTCCCTTAGCATAGAACTCAATGCAGGTAGACTCGGTGACTTCTACGGAAGAAGGCAGCAAGCGGTAGATGCTGCTTTCTCGCGTAGAAGTCGTCCTAGAATTCAGGCTCTAGTTCCCTAGACTGTGTAGCTACTCCCAATTTTTCGCCAATGCTGCTTTAGAGATAATTTTCGAGACTTGTCGTTGCTGCCATTTAAGCTGATAATTCAATACTTTATTTAAAAAATATTAAGAATTTTACAAAAATATTTAGAGAGATCGATATGTCTCTCTTCAACGAATTCAGTGATATAAAACCCCCATTTCTTGACTTTTTTGCGTTTGCTGTCTTTTTCCTTAGAGCGGTAGATTAGCTTACTATTAAAAGGTTAAAATCCTGGTATATATCAACATTTTTGTGTGAAAAGAGCACAAAGAGTTTGGTAGAAAATTGAGCTTAGTATTGCGAGCCGAAAATGTTTAGTACTGGCCGAATAACTAGATTTGCATTTTTTAAATCAAATCTTATGTTTGACCACGCGTCCGAACTAAGCCTGTGTAGATAATTTTGTGTAATCCGTTATCTGCTCACGAAAAAATGACGTTTGGAGGTTCAGCACTACTTTTACCCCACGCGGCCGAACTAAGCCTGTGTAGATAATTTTTTGTAATCCGTAGGTTGGTCACGAAAAAATGACGTTCGCACGTTCAGTTCTACTTTTACCGTCTTTTACCGTCAGCACGTTTAAATGTTACACATGAAATTTAACTCTTAGTAAATATTGTTACATATGAAGCTCATCAAAAGTGACCGAACTCTGGTTGCAGTACTCTACACGGAAACCAACCCATAAAGTACCACGTGCTAATCCACGTGTTATTCCACGTAATATTTCAACGTTTTATTCCTTGTTTAAAATTACAACTCGAATTTCACGTGGTTTTCTTCGATTTACACGCGAAGTTCTACGTGGAATTCAAAGCAAATATTTTCACCTGAACGATAAAATCCACTCGTACGCGAAGTTATGTACTTTAAAATATTAGGAAATATAAAGGGTTTTTAATCAATTTCAAGGGGTTTTAAGAGATTTCAAATAATTTCAAGGAGTTTCAAAGTATTTCATGAGATGTAAAGGAACTCGCTGGATTTGAAAATATTTTCAGAATTCTTAGTGTCTTTGAGGGATTTAAAAAGTTAAAAAAAACTGCAAATGATTTTTTTGAACTTTAAAAATATTTCAAGGGATTTCGAAGGATTAAAAAATATAACAGCGATTTCAAAAGGTTTTTTTATGTACTTCGAGGCGTTCAAAAAAAAATTCGAATAATTTATGGGATTTCTAAAGATTTTAACAGATTTCCAAATATTTCTAGGCACTTCAAAGGATTTCATGGAATTTTAATATTTCAAAACACTTCGAAGGATTCCAAAGGATCTAGAAAAAAAAATTTATTATTAAATTTTAAATAAATAGGTTTTTATTAAATGTGTGTTTAACATTGTACGTACTTACTTTAGTTTAATAATAATAATATACAAACTGATGAGTTAAATTATTGCCTACGACTGAGTTGTAAAGCATTTAAAATGGTATTGTTTTACAATTAGTACTTTTAATGACCTACCGTTTATACTGTTCTTAAATTTTGCGTTTTTGAAAAATTTTCGATTAAAAATACAGTTTAAAATGAAATTTTCTATAAAGTTTCATAAGGTGAAGATTTCCCAGAAATACTTCCAAACACAAGATTTATATGAATATTTTGGTATATATTTTGTCTTTCAGAAATAATGGAACGGGGATCTGAGACATTTTACAAACAATAAGCAGGAATGTATGCCTCCAATATCTCAATCGGAAAGGGTCTACCCCCCCCCCCTAACTACGCCGCTGATTGGAAGCAAGCTCTTTGTTTCAATAGCCAAAAAAAAAAAATTCGTGTTCGAAAAAGAAAATGTAAGTGCTTGAAATTTAAAGCATTGAAGTTTGGAAAAGATTGAAAGTAAAATTGTACCTTCAAAGTTTCTAGTTGCACTCTCATTTCTCTAATTTGCTGTTCTATCTCTCTGCGAGATATTCTCCACTCATTAGGATCTTGGAATACCATTTTGCTACAATTGACACTACCTTCCAGAGAAACTAAGCATTTTGGAGTCACCGACTTTGCAGATCCAGAATGCTGAGCCTGCGTTTGCTGAAAAGTAAAATTCCAATTTATTGTTATAAACATAAGATGACGAAAAAATTATTTAAGGTTGTAGTACTATACTATTTTGATTACTTTCAAAACATCTAGTTCTTCTTCAATGCTCTCCATAATTTTCGTCACATGCTCGATAGTATCCTTCTTTACAGCACTCCTCTTTATCCTATGATATCTGCTGATTACTTCATCTACATTCAAATGTCCATTAATTACTTTATTCAGGGTAGGATCAAAATCATTTGACGTGTATTTTGAAATTTCTTCCCAATTATATTCTGGCAGACTTCCTTTGCGATTTGTATCTTTATTAGAAAAGTCGTTAATTTCATTCTGAAAATCTTCGTCATCTTCTTCGTCAATTGCACGACGGTCTCGAATATCGTCCACGTCTTCCAAAACGTGTAAGTGCTCACTTTCAAATTCTTGTCGAGTAGCCTGGAATGTTCTTTCCTCGTCAGCTAGGTCTCTTTTTCCTGTAACAACATAAATTGAATAATTAATAAAACCGGGAGAGTAAGAAAGCTAAAACATACACACAATATCCTGAAGAAAATTTAAAGCTATCTCAACGATACGAATGTAAATTAAAATAATTTTCTCCTTCAAATTTAGTATTTTAAACGTGTATAATCCAAAATTTTCAATTTATTTTCTTTATTTCTTGAAAATCCATCCAGTCGCCAGGTATCCGGCTATTCAAAATTGCACTATTTTAAATTACATGTTAAAATTGTATTCAGTTGCTTCCTCATAGAGAAAACTTTGGTTTTTGAAAACTGTCCATGTTTGTGTGGATGGATTCTAGCAATACTTTTTTAATGATTTTTCGTAAGCGGGTTGATCTAGGCTGCTATTGTCACACGATTTTCAAAGATTATGGTCCCCGTCGATATAAAAAACCGCATAAGTTCTGAGTCGGATCAGACGAAGAAAAACATTGTTTTCCGATTTTATATTTTACACAATTTTTCTAGATATGGTCTTTTTTCAAATTTTAATTATATTAGAAACTTGATTAAATATCTGAATAACAAAAGCAAAGTAAAAGTTGTCAATGAAGTTGATAAGGGTTTTCAAGTAATAACAGGCTCTCTAAACCAGACTCGGTTTGGCAAGGTCTGATACCGGGGAAAATCCTTGTGGGCCGGTACTATTTTCAATGATTTGGGGCATTTGACTTGAATGGTGAGCCACTTTATGATTGTCAACCTTTTAAAGTTTTAACCAATTTTCTCGAGTCACTTCCTAGATTTTTCCCGATCTCAAACCATGCAGAGTTATTTCACGCTAGTTCAGACTAAACACTATTCCATCCAAATATAAATTCATTTAGAATATCACCTCTTCGTATTGCAAAACTGTGAGCATCTCCATACAATCTATAACTTTTCCTCTCTCTGCCAAAAACGAATTTCTGTTCGCCGAAACTATTCGTTTCTAGTCTGGTATAAACGACTCCGTTCGGAGTGAAGCAGGCACACTTTTTCGAGGCTTTCTGAACTACAGAGGTTGGCACTGCATATCGACACTTGTGTCTTCTCCATCGACGACCGTCTCTTTCACACCGCCACTTTTGGCCCGGGACACAATTTGCTTGAGCCTCTGGTCTTGAACATTCGATTGCCAGACGTTGATGCTTTGAAGAATAAGATGATTGCACGGGATAAACTCTGTTGTCGTAATTCAAATCAGAATCTAAATAAATAGAGTAAATCTTTCGTTAATTGAAATTATAAATGTTTTTAAGGATTGATTACTGAAATGTATCAGGGTGGGTCTGAACCAACTTCAATTGGAAGGTGCTTACATATGGAATTTTCTGGTTGATTATGGTTGCCTATGTTATCGCATCAAAGTTTCCAGGCCATAATCAATACCTGAGTCTCATTTATAAAATATCAATTTTTGTTTTGAAAAAAATATGAGATGGAGAATTCGCATAAAGGTACCTACTACTAATTTTATTTTATTCTAGTAAATCTAAAATATAGAGCCTCGTTGGCTCAGGCGATGGAGCGCTAGGCTTCCGTACAGCAGGACTGGAGTTCGGTCCCTGAGCCGGTACCAATGGAAATTTTTCTATATACTATTATTGGGGCTTTGGTGGTTCGGAACCCACCTTGAACTGTGAGTCCCCTCAAAAAAGGCTAATTACTTCTCAGGGTACGGGCTCCATGTCGTGGGGACTAAACTTGGAGGTCAATAGTCGACTTAAAGAAAACTCGGAAATGAGTTAGCGATTTCCTTGTGTCGAGGCTCCATGTCGAGGGGACCTCCACTCGATGGTCGTTCGTCGATTTCGAGTAATGAACACGAGTGTGGTTTAATAGCTTGAGGGACAGGGGGACACCTCACGGGAACCCCCGCCCACATCGCAAACAAACAAATCTAAAATATAATTAATGTTGTTGAGAAATAAAACTATTTTTGCATTAAAATTGAAGAATATTTAAATATGCTAACAATCACAGGGGTCGGTTTCCTTTTGTCTTTCAAAGCTCTTGGTAATAATACGAGGTTCATGTAAATCACACGAGATGTCTGATTTAAGTCAATTCTGAACATGATGTACTGGCATTAATTAAAAAATTAGTAGGTATATTGACAAGCTTGATTTGAGAAAAAGCTCATTATCCCTAGACCTATCGCAACATATGTTATCAATAAGAGTCTATCTGCTAACAGTGCCCGGCGAGAAGGTGTTGATTGGAACGCATAGAATGGGATTTAAAGAAACGGAGATTTCAATGCCTTTAAATGCGTACCAATAGACCATTTGACCTATCGGAAAGTTTACTGTGCATCTGCAATGTACTTTCGGTTGTACCCAGTTGTTGTGACCATCTTCGTTCGTTGAACACAGGGAAAACAATTTACTTTAATTTTTAAACAATTGTGACAAGTTATCGAACAAAAATTTCAAAGTGAAAAGGAATTTCAATGAAAAAGGAAGTAAGGGAGCGTGTATGCGTTTTTATGTACGGGTTATGTAAAAGTGATAGTCGTACCAAAGCATACAAGCCACATAACCTCTTCTACTTCATACGTTTCCCGAAAACTTGTTTACAATACAGTAGTGGTCGCATTAGAAGACTTCAAGAGACTTCCGTTTCCGGCATGAAAGTGTTAGGTGGCGGTGATAGTATGGTGCAGATTTTAGCGAATTTGAGGTGGAATTTGAGGTGAGTTGATCGCAGAAGTGTGTTTGAGGGTTTTGTTAGTGTGAGTTTGCATGTGAAATATAATAGAAGTGAAGAGTTTTGTGGTAATTTGTGAGCTTGAGACTGTTTTGGGTAGGCTGGGAGGTTAGTTTGCTTGGCGAGAGGAGCAGGGTGGGGAGACAAGTGCATCCGAGTGGCGTCGACAGGGAGGGAAAGGTAGATAGAAGCTCGGAAGAAGGTAGGGTAGCAGGGTGGGGTAGCATAGTGAAGATAGATTTAACGAAAGTTACGTATAGCGTAACGGACAGATGTTACTTCGAATTGGCTTGATGGGTAACGGGGACAGCGATAGCAAAGAAGAAAGGGATTCGGACGAGAAAGTATTCTGTACGCCGAAACTTGAGTCAAAAAAGAGAGGGCAGTACAGAAAAACGGTAGAAAGGGAGAGATTGAGG
>JAABKJ010005703.1:0-22731 GCA_011634705.1 Andricus grossulariae | reverse complement strand
CCTTTAAATTCTATGAATTCTTGAAATTCTATAGATTCTTGAAATTCTATGAATTACTGAATTCATTAAATTATTTTAAATTTTATAAATTCCTTTAAATTCTTGAAATTCTGTGAATTCTTGAAATTCTATGAATTCTTGAAATTCTATGAATTCCTGAAATTCTATGAATTCTTAAAATTATCTGAATTTCCTAAAAACCTTTATTTCTCGGAATTCATTAAAATCCTTATATTCCCTGAATTTCTCTAAATTATCTGCAACCTTTTTTTTTAATTCCCAGAAATCCTTGTATTCCTGTCCTATTCTGAATTCCATGAACTTCTAAAATTCTCTCATTTCCTTGCCTTCTCTGAAATCCTCTAGTTCTCGCAATTGCCTAAAATCTTTGAATTCCCAGAATCCCGGGAATAGTCTGAATTCTTAGAATTCTATGAATTCTTGAAATTCTACGAATTCTTGCATCTCTATGACTTCTGGGAATTCTTGAAATTCTACGGAACTCTCTGAATTCCTTGAATTTCTAAAGTCCTTGAATTCTCTGAATTCTATGAATTCTTAGAATTTCTTTGAAGAACTTGTAATTCATGGAATTACATAAATTTAAGGAATTCAGATAATTCAGGGAATTAAAAAAATTCAGATAATTCATAGAATTCGCAGGAATTCAGAAGATGTTCAGGAAGTAAAAAGAATTAAAAAGAATTTGAAAGAGTTTAAAATTATTCCAACCGATTCAAACAAATACAACTTTTTTTTTTTAATTCCAAAGAATTTCAAGGAATTCAATGTGAATTCAAAATAATTCTTAATATATACTAAACCAGAAAGTATTAATTACTGAATCTCTCTGCTGTTTTCTGCTGTGGTCCTTTTAAACGAGAAAGTTTTTTTTAACATGGAGGTATGGATTTAAGGAATAGTGTCGCAACAAATAGAATGTCAGAATTTTATTACAAATAGTGTCATAAACAAATGTTTGGTGTTGAAAATAGTTAGTGCACAAGTGAGTCACGTTACCAAATGATCGATTGTCTCCACTGGATATTTTTCGTGAATAAATGTTAGAACTTCACTGGGAGAACATATATTTTATTAAATTTCAAACATGCACAATAGACTAATAAAAAAAATCAATTTTCAAAGTTCTCATACCTAATTTTTTTACTTTGGTGGAAAAAATTTTCCTACTTTTTTTAGATTTATTAAAAAATGATCAGAGGCAGCTCTCTCGCTTTTAAATCTCAAAAATTGGGAACGTTTTTTCACCAAAGAATACAAAATTAGTAGATAAAAACTTAAAAAATCAAAAATTTGGTATCACCCTTTCTTTTTAAATGAACTATTGTGGAATGAAAATCGATCGGCAATACGAAAATAAGGGTTCTTTTGTTAAGTAAATGAACAGTTAGAAAGTAGCATTTACGAGTCGGAAAATTATTAACGAATAAGAGAAAAATCGCAGTTCTTGAATTTCCAGTTTTCTCTTATTCGTTTATAATTTTTCTACTCGTAAATGGTGCTTTCCAAATTTTTGTATAAAAATGTATCGAATGGAAATGGTATAAAAATGAAATACCCCCTGAATTCAATTCTAAATTGTAAAAGATTAATTTTATTCGCTTTTGTAGAAAAAGAAACTTCTTAACATTTAAAAAAAAAGACATTTGTTCTTAGGCTGAAATCAAGGATTTCCTAGAATTCAAAGAGTTCTTAGAGTTTAAAGAGTTCTTAGAATTCTAAGCATTTATAGAATTCATAGATTTCCTAGAATTCTAAAATTTCCTAGAACTAAAAGAGTTCCTAGAATCAAAAGAGTTCCTCAAATTCACAGAATTCCTAGAATTGGAAGAATTCCTAGAACTTTAAGAATTCGTAGAATCCAGAATTCTTAGAATTCAAAGAGTTCTTAGAATTCTAATAGTTCGTAGAGTTCGAAGAGCTCCTAGAATTCAAAGAGTCCCTAGAATTCAAAGAGTTCCTGGAATTCAAAGAGTTCCTATAATTCAAAGCATTCCTAGAATTAATCGATTTCCTAAAATTCCAAGATTTCCTGGAATTACAAGAGTTCCTAGAATTCAAAGAGTTCCTAAAATTCAATGAATTCCTAGAATTCCTAGAACTTCAAGAATTTGTAGAATCCAGAATTCTGAGAATTTCAAGAGTTTTTAGAATTCTAATAGTTCTTAGAGTTCAAAGAGCTCCTAGAATTCAAAGATTTCCTAGAATTCAAAGAGTTCCTGGAATTCAAAGAGTTCCTATAATTCAAAGCATTCCTAGAATTCATAGATTTCCTAAAATTCTAAGATTTCCTAGAATTAAAAGAGTTCCTAGAATTCAAAGAATTCGTCAAATTTAATAAATTCCTAGAATTCCTAAACTTTAAGAATTCGTAGAATCCAGAATTCCAAGAGTTCTTAGAATTCAAATAGTTCTTAGAGTTCAAAGAGTTCTTACGAGTTAAAGGAGCTCCTAGAATTCGAAGAGTTCCTGGACTTCAAAGAGTTCCTAAAATTCAAAGAATTTCTAGAATGCGAAGAATACAAAGAATTCCTAGAATATTAAGAATTTAGAAAATCTAGGATATTTCAGGAATTCAGAGAAATCAAAGAATTTCTAGAATTCACGGAATTCGTAGCATTATTCGGATAATTCAAGGAATTAAGAGAATTCGAGAATTTAGATCATTTAAGAAACTCAAAAAATTCCCAGAATTTAAAAAATCCAAAGATATTATAAGAATTCTAGAGTTCCTAAAATTCAAAGAGTTCCTAAAATTCAAAGAGTGCCTGGAATTCAAAGAGTTCCTGGAATTCAAAGTTTTCTTAATTCAAACAATTGCTGCAATTTGAAGAATACAAAGAATTCCTAGAATTTTAAGAATTTAGCAAATCCAGGATATTTCAGGAATTTAGAGAAATCAAAGAATTTCTAGAGCTCAAGGAATTCGTAGCATTCAAGGAATTCAGATAAATCAAGGCATTAAGAGAATTCAAGAAATTCAGGTCATTTCAGAAACTCAAAAAAATTCTAGAATTTAGAGAATTAAAAGATATTAAAAGAATTCTAGAATTTTGTAATACACCCTAGAATTCAAAGAATTACTAGAATTGAAAAAACTCATAGAATACAAAGAGTTCTTAGAATTCAAGGCATTCAGAGAAAATAAAAATAATAGTAGAAATAGAGTAAATTTTATCAATTTAATTGTTGGTGTTTTTAAACGTATTTTTCTCATTTACCTCCAAGAGGAAAAATACCAACGAATAACTCTCAATATTTGTCTTCCTTTTAGGCTAATTTTTTAATTTGACTAAATTATAGTTTACAATGAATAATTAAAATTTGAATTTTTTTATTAGTAATTTTCATTAGTAAAGTTACTAAATGGTAAAAATATTAGTATAAGTAAATTATTAGTATAATTAGGTATGTGTAAAGTTATAATTAATGCAGTGTGAACTGAGACCGCCAATTGTGATTTTTTTTCGGTTCATAAGCGCTTCAGCTTCATAGCCGGAAGGTTGCGTGTTCAATTCTCACTGCCTGCACTTTTTTATGCATGTTTTTTTACTTTTTATTTATTAAAAATTTTATAAATATAATTTCTTTTGAATATTATTTAAAAAATATGCAAAACATAATGTTTTAAATGTCTTTTTTCGCAAAACAAATGTACGTTTTATGAATGTTATTAATTTTTCCATAATTACCAATTATATTTTCAATTCAAATTATGCTCAAAATTTATATATATAATTTTAAATATAATTTGTGAAAAATTAATAACATTCATAGAAAATGAATTTGTTTGAGGAAAACATGACTAAGTTAAAAAAATTCAGTTTTCTTTGTTAAACAAGGCTTTTAAAAAATTATAATTTGTATAGTTTTCGAAGATTATTGAAGGAAATTATATTGATAAACATGTTAATGTATTAAGAATAAAAATAAAATTGAATAAAAAAAATACAGTCATCAAGAATAGAACACGCAACCTTCTAGTTATGAAGCCGAAGTGCTACTGCCTGAGCTACCAGCTGACTGCCAAAATTTTTTCGCCAAACTATATATAGATTGTGGCGAATATTTCAAAGTCGATTTTCTCGACAATGAGGAAAAGGCGCACATTACATTTTTTTTGCAAATTAATACTCAGGCAATGAGCTTTCATCAAAAAACTTATGAACCGAAACTAAAATCCCAATTGGCATCTCCCCTTGTAAAATTATTATAATTTTGTTTTGCATAATGATAAGCAAGATACGGGTTATTGTGAAGATATTAGTTTGAAATTTCCATCAAAACATATTGAATAGAATTTGTTAACAATGGTGGACGGTGGGTCAATTTATCCCAAAATCCAGAAGCTACTGAACAGAGCACTAATCAGTATGATAAACATATTTCGGAACTTATTGTAACATTCACAGGCAGATCATCGCACTAAAATGAATTAGTTGAAGCGTATGGGAAATCTGAGTAAATGTAAAACTACTTGATTATGATGGGATGTGTGTATATATTCAGTGTTTGTTATAATTCACATGGAGATTGGAAAAGACCCCAAAAGCACGCAATATTGCTGCAAAGTTGCAACATTGCAGCAAACTTGCACCAACGTTGCATCAAACTTGCACCTTGTACCAACGTTGCAGCAAACTTGCACCAACGTTGCAGCAAACTTGCACTAACGTTGCAGCAATATTGCATGCTTTTGAGAGAATAATTTTAAAACATGCTTGAACGGTTAGCCAAAAGGGTAAATAATGTTATTGCTATTAATTAAAAATAAGGGTTAAACCTTTACGTAACTGATAAATAACTGAGAATTGAAGATAATTGGAAACAACGTGACCACACTTGCCTTCGCCGATTGATAACAGTTGCTTGTTAGTTAACAGCAACTCTTAAGTACCATTTCATGTTCAATTGTTAAGGGTTTTTTTTTCATGTATTCCAATTGAGTGCAAGTACTTCAGTAGTACATGCAGAATAATTGTAAATAAAGAGCTAGAGAAGCATGCATCACGTTCTTCATTCCACTTTCGACTCGACAGTCGGAAATCGACCTACGGCTATTATTTTTCCTCTTGGCGAAGTTTCGTGGTAGAAAATGCAAAGTAAAACAGCAATTTGAAATGTTTACGATGAAGGCTATTGCGATAAGTTTCTGAGAACTCGTTTAATTAATACAATATTGTAAGTTGGAGAACAAACGCTATATTGCTTTTTACATCAACAACTAAGCAAACTTTGTCCGGGAGCTTTTAAGTTGCGCTTTTCAGCAGTTAAGGTAGCAGCGGTATTTTCATTTTCCATGCTAGGTGGTTAACGTCGATAGGGGTAATTGTAAATTTGTGAAACGAGCATACTAAGGGATGCTTATTAAAAATTATCAACTTTTAATCCGTGAGGCAATAGGGTGGTCCAAAAACGCATTGAATATTTTTTATATTTATGCCCACACCCCTTCTCCAACTTCTTCCTCCTCTACATCCCTACTTCACTTGCATCCCCTCCTCTAATTTTCCCTTACACATTCACCTCACATTTTCCCTACTTCACGTACTTCCGCTCTCCTCATTTCACCTCGCTTCCTCTACTTCCTGTCATTTTCCCTCACTTACCCTACTTTCCCACCCTCTACTTTTCCACCCTCTACTTTCCCACCCTCTACTTCCCTTCACTTCACCTTCTCATCATGCTTTCATTACATCTCACTTCACGTACTCTCCCTCCTCTCATTTCATCTCATTTTCGATCACTTACCCTAATTTTGCTCCCCTGAATTTCCCTAATTACGCCCCATCATTTCTCTTTACTTCACCTACTTCCACTCATTTTCCTTCACTCATCATAATTTCCTTCCGCTCACTTAACCTACTCATCCTCCTGTCATTTCACTTGATTTTATCTCATACTCCATCACTTCTCCTACTTTTCCCACATAAATTCCCCTACTTCCGCTCACCTCATTTCCCCTCACTTCCTCTACTTCTCGCCATTTTGCCTCACTTATCCACTTTCTCTTCCCTTACTCGACCCTCACTTAACCTTCTTATGATGCTATCATTTCACCTCATTTTCCATTACTTCACCTTCTTTTGCTCTCCTGAATTATCCTAATTATGCTCTCATCATTTTCCTTCACCTCCACTACTTCCCCTCATTTTCCTTCACTCACCCTACTTTCCCTTCCCTTGCTTCACCTACTCACCCTCCTCTCATTTGACTTCATTTTATCTCATTCTCCATCACTTCCCCTACTTTCCCATCATGAATTCCCCTACTTCCGCAGCCTTCATTTCTCCTCACTTTCTCTATTTCCCGTCATTTTCCCTCACTTATCCTACTTTCCCTCCCCTTACTACCGATCACTTCACCTTCTCATCATGCTTTCATCTCACCTCACTTCACATACTCTCCCTCTTCTCATTTCACCTCATTTTCCATCACTTCCCCTACTTTTGCTCTATTGAATTTTCCTAATGACGCTCCCATCCTTTTCCTCCACCTCCACTACTTTCCCTCATTTTCCTTCACTCACCCTACCTTCCCTCCCTTCACTTCACCAACTCACCCTCCTTTCATTTCACTTCATTTTATCTCATTCTCCATCACTTCCCCTACTTTTCCAACATGAATTCTCCTACTTTCGCAGCCCTCATTTCTCCTCACTTCCTCTACTTCCCGTCATTTTCCCGCACTTACCCTGCTTTCCCTCCACTGACTTCCCCTCACTTCACATACTGACCCTCCTTTTATTTCATCTCACTTCACCTACTCTCCCTCCTCTCATTTCACCTCATTTTCCATTACTTCCCCTTCTTTTGCTCTCCTGAATTTTCATAATTACACTCCCATTATTTTCCTTCACCTCCACTACTTCCCCTCATTTTCCTTCTCTCACCCTACTTCCCCTCCCCTCACTTAAACAAATCTCACTCCTTTTTACTTCAATATCACCCAAACTGATAGCATCACATTTTTAATCACTCTCCCTACTTTTCCACCACTGACTCCCCCCTCACTCCCAATCAATTTCACTATTCTCCCTCCCATAAATGCCTCCAAGTTCCCCTACTCCTCCCTCATTTCCCTTCACGTCCTCTAAATCCTCTCATTTCCCTTCACTTACCCTCCTTTTCTTCCCCTCACATTCCTCGACACTCACTTTCTCCCCCCCCCTTTGCATTCGCATTCGCTCTCATTTTCCCTAATTCACATACATCAATCCCCTCATTTGCCCTCACTGCCCCTCCTCTCCTCTACTTCTACTTTCCCCTCTCATTACACTCACTTCCCGTCATTTCCCTACTTTTCCACCCCTACCATAATTTCCACGCGTTTCCCCTCTCCTCACTCCCCCTACTCACTCCTCATAAGTCCTCCTTTCTCCTTACTCTGCCTCTTCTCATTTCTTCTAATTTTCCATCACTTCCCTTACTCTTCTTCCGCTCACTTTCCCTACTTCCTCTACTTCCCCTACTTCCCCTCACTTTCCCTTACTACGCCTACAACCTCCTTATTTCTCCTGCTTCCCCTCAATTTTGATACTTCCCCTCTGCTAAATTCCCTTCACTTAACTTTCCCATCAACACTCCTTATTTCTCTACTTTCCTTTCATTTCCCTTCAATTCGCCTCCCTAATTTTCCCTCACTTCCCATAAGTCGGTTTTATATCGTCCCAAAAAACCCTCATAAGTAAAAAATTTGGTTTTGCGAGTTTTTGGCATTAATTGGCGGTTTTTTTTTAGAACAAATTGTTTCCAAAATATAAATTATTACTTTTGACTGATAATCAAGTGTTTCAAATATTTGTTTAAACAATTTATTATTATTCATAACAATATTCTCTTAGAATAATGCTAGAAGGTTGCGGTTTTTTCTTAAATTTCCAACTCTTTTCTCAACCTTTCACTTAAAATAAAGTAATAATTGATCGAACCATAAAAAAATAATTTTTCCAAAAAATTATTATTATTTATAACAATTACTCTCTTAGAATAATGATAGAAAATTGCGCAGTTTAAAAAAAAAATTGCCACTTCTTGTCCAATTTTCAATTCTAGTGAAGTAATAATTATTGCTAACAAACATAATTGTTTAAACAATTTATTATTATTGTTACTAATATTGTCTTTGAATGATGCTGGAAATTTCAGTTTTTTCTGAAATTTTTAACTTTTTGTCCACATTTCAACTAGAGTAAAGTAATAATTAATTCAAGTTAACGAAAATAATTGTTTCAACAATTGATTCTTATTGTTAATAATCTTCTCTTTGCTTAATGATAGAAAGTTGCGGTTTTCCTGAAATTTTTAACTATTTATCTATTTTTCACTTCAAGTGACTTAATAATTAATTATGCTTGGTAAAAAAAATGTTTAAACAAGTTATTATTGTTTATAACTATCTTCATCTATATTAATGCCAGATAGTTGCGGTTCTTTCTAAAAATTTAAACTTTTTCTCCATTTTTCACTTAGTGAGATAATAATTATTGCAAATTAACAAAAATATTTGTTTAAACCAATTATTGTTGTTTATAACTATTTTCCCTTAGATAAGTGCTAGAAAATTACAGTTTTTTCTAAAATGTTTAACTTTGATTTACCTTTTTAGTTATGAGCAAATAATAAATAAACATTAAAGAGAATAATATTTTAAACAATCTCTTTCTTTTTTGTGAATATATTTTTTCTGAAATGAAACAGATATATGAAATATTCTTTAAATTTTTGATATGGATCATATCAAATGTAAATTTTCCTTGAAGTAGTTACTGTGAGCCTTTTTGTTTAAATTAATATAATTTTTAATATTTGCTCCTAACTTGCATTAATTATTAATTTACTAAGAGAGTGAAAAGTTGACAAAAAGTAGAAAATTTCAGAAAAAACCGCAACTGTCTAGCATTACTATAGAAGAAGATAGTTTTTAAGAATAATAATTTGTTTAAACAATTATTTTTGTTTAATTTCAATTATTATTTCCAAACTCTGATTAAAAATTCGAGAAAAAGTAGAAAATTTAAAGAAAACTGCAATTTTCTAGCATTATTCTAAGAGAAAATTGCTAAAAACAATAATAAATTGTTTAAATAATTTATGTGGACATCTAATTATGAGTACAAAGTAGTCTTTTATTTATTAGAAACAACGGGCATTAAAAACACCGCAAAAAAGTCATAATTAGCGCAAAAAACTCGCAAAACCCATTTTTTCACTTATGGGGTTTTTTTTGGGACCTTATAAAACAGACTTATGGGGGTGATATTTTAAAAGCAAAAGTTTATTCATATTCTACGGCTAATTCTGAAAATAAATGTTGAGTTTTAACTCAATTTAGCTAATATTGGCGATTCTGAATAAAATTTACAAATACTTTTTAAAAAAATGGATTTATGTTTTGTGAATTTGAAAAAAATTCCGGGCGATTTGCATAATAATTCGAACAAAAAAGAATTTGGACCACCCTACTGTCTTGTCGGGGTTGAAAAAAAAAATCTATGGACTGTGTTATCAGAGTGTCTACCCGACGGATGATTTTAATTAAAGGTTATTTTCCGGTTTTCTTTAGGTCAATTGTTAATTTTTAACCATTTATTTATTAATTTGAACCATTTATTTTAATTAAAAATTCTCCCTGTCCTAAAGTGAAAATTTGAATTCTTAAAAAAATTTCCTATTCTTAAGTGAACCTAAAATATTTCCTTTTTTTATTTCCTGTTCCAACTCAGAATTATAATCCTTTTAGAAAATTCATTGCTAACGGTCATTAAAATCTTTGAAATCTTTTGAAATCTTTGTAAAACCTTTGAAATCTTTGTAAAAGCGTTGTAAAATCTTTTTTGAAATCTATTGAAATCTTTTGAAATCTTTGAAATCTTTGAAATCCTTAAAATCTTATCGAAATTTTTTAAATCTTTGAGAAATCTTCTGAAATCGTCTAAAATCTTTTAAATTCTTGATGAAAGCATTGTGAAATCCTTCGAAATCCTTCTGAAATCTTTGTTTGTGAAATCTTTTGATGTCGTTTGAAATCGTTGTCATATTTGAAATATTTTGGAATCTTTGTAAATTCTTTTGAAATCTTTGCAAAATCTTTCTTGAAATCTATTAAAATCTTTTGAAATCTCTGAAATCCTTAAAATCTTATTGAAATTTTTTAAATCTTTGAGAAATCTTCTGAAATTGTTTAAAATTTTTTAAATTCTTGGTGAAAGCATTGTGAAATTCTTCTGAAATCTTTGTTTGTAAAATCGTTTGATGTCGTTTGAAATCACTGTCATATTTGAAATCTTTTGAAATGTTGTAAAATCTTTGTGAAATCTTTTGAAATCTTTCTTGAATCTTTTAAAGTCTTTTAAATCTTACAAATTTGTTGAAATCTTTGAGAAATCTTCTGAAATCATTTGAAATATTTTAAATTCTTGGTGAAAGCATTGTAAAAATCTTTGAAATCCTTCTGAAATCTTTGTTTGTGAAATCTTTTCATGTCGTTTGAAATCGTTGTCATATTTGAAATTTTTTTTAATCGTTCTTGAAACTTTTGAAATTCTTGTGAAATCTTTTCATGTCATTTGAAATCTTTGGAAATCTTTTTAAAACTTTGTAAAATCTTTGGAAATCTTTGTAAATCTTTCTTGAATCTTTCGAAACCTTTTCAAATCGTTGAAATCCTTGAAATCTTATAAATGTTTTTGAAATCTTTGAGAAATCTTCTGAAATCATTTGAAATATTTTAAATTCTTGGTGAAAGAATTGTGAAATTCTTTGAAATCTTTCGAAATCTCTTAAAATCTTTTGAAATCTTTTGAAGTCTTTTTTTAATCTTTTGACACATTTGGAAATCTTTGACATCCTTGAAATCTTATAAATTTGTTTGAAATCTTTGAGAAATCTTCTGAAAAAAGTTTGAAATTTTTTTAATTCTTGGTGAAAGCATTGTAAAATTCTTTGAAATCCTACTGAAATTTTTGTTTGTGAAATCATTCCATGTCGTTTGAAATCGTTGCTATATTTAAAATCTTTTAAAATTGTTCTTGAGTCTTTTGAAATCTTTGTGAAATCTTTTGAAATCTTTCTTGAATCTCTTGAAACCTTTTGAATTCATTGAAATTCTTGGAATATGATTTGAATTTTTGAAATCTTTGAGAAATCTTTGAGAAATCTTCTGAAATCGTTTAAAATCTTTTGAATTCTTGGTGAAAGCATTGTGAATTTCTTTGAAATCCTTCTGAAATTGTTGTTTGTGAAATCTTTTCATGTCGTTTGAAATCGTTGTCATATTTGAAATCTTTGAAAATCTTTCTTGAATATTTTGAAATCTTTGTAAGATCTCTTGAAATCTTCCTTGAATCTTTTGAAATCTTTTGAAATTCTTGAAATCTTATACTTTTTTTGAAATCTTTGAGAAATCTTCTGAAATAATTTGAAATCTTTCAAATTCTTGATGAAAGAATTGTGAAATCCTTTGAAATCCTTTGAAATCCTTCTGAAATCTTTTGATATCGTTTGAAATCGTTGTCGCATTTGAAATCCCTTGAAATCCTTTAAAATCTTTGTGAAATGGTGGAAATATTTTAAAATCTTGATAAATCTGTTGAGATTTCGAAAAATCTTTGAAATCTTTGAAATGTGCTTGAAAGTTTTGTGAAATCTTTTGAAATCGTTTAAAATCTTTTCATATTTTGTTGAAATCTTTAAAGTCTTTCTAAAATTTTGAAATATTTTAAAATCTTTCTAAAATATTTATTTTTGTGAAATCTTTTCAAATTATTTAAAATCGTTGATATAATTTAAAAAATTTTGAAATCGTTTGAAATCTTTCTTGAATCTTTTGAAACATTTGTAAATATTTGAAATCATACTTGAATCTTTGTAAAACCTTTTTAAATTGTTTGAAATCTTTGAAATTTTTGGTGAAAGCATTGTAAAAATTTTTTAAATCTGTTTGAAATCTTTTTAAATCATTTGAAAAAATTTAAACAGTTGTGAATTCTTTTAAAACTTTTTGAAATCTTTAAAGTCTTTCTGAAATTTGGAAATATTTTTAAATCTTTGTGAAACATTTTAAAATCTTTCTGAAATATTTTTTTTATGAATTCTTTTAAAATCATTTTAAACCGTTGATATATTTGAAATATTTCTGAAATCTTTTTGAAATGGTTTGAAATCTTTCTGAGATCTTTTGAAATTGTTTGAAAATGTTGAAACATTTGTGAAATCTTTTCAAACTTTTTGAAATCTTTAAAGACTTTCTGAAATCTTTGATTTTGTAAAATCTTTTGAAATCATTTCAAATCGTTGATATAATTGAAATCTTTTTGAAATCTTTCTGAAATCTTTTCAAATCGTCTAAAATCGTTCAAATATCTGAAACCCCAGTGAAATCTTTTCAAAATCTTTCTTAAATTTTTATAAATCTTCCGAAATCTTTAAAACTTGTATTGGTATTTATGAAATCTTTTAAATTCCTAAAAATTTTGTGAAATCTTTGAAACCTCTTAAAACCCTTTGGAAAATGTATTATTCCGAATATAAAAAAAAATTTAATTTGCACATTAGAAAATTTGAGAGAAAAATCCCGGTCACTGAAAAAGTTCCCGATCATTTCACGGTTTTCCCGATTTCCCGGTCAGGTAGACACCCTGCTTATATCTACAACTACTATGTAGATGAGTAGGTATTGCATGAACCTGCAAAGTCGTAAAGTGAAGTGAAAAAAAAAATGCGGCAGTACAGCACGAGCATTTGTAGGGGTTGCTGTCTGAGGTACGTGACTTACCCCTGGACATGATTTTACCCCTAGTACATGGAATCGCACGGTAAATGTTGGTGTATCTCCACAGTCTTTACTTCGCACGGCTGGCATGCTGTCCTATCGATAGCGGCACAACACACAAGACATTGTATACATAAAAGTAGATACATTCCGACCCCGATTTAGTAACAGGTTTTAATTGGGTTGCGTAATATCGCGCAATATACTCAGATGCGTATAATTCGTAATATTGCGCAACATGCTTGGCTGGGTATAGCGTTGAATATTGCGCAATATGATCAAATGGCCTATATGCGTAATATTGCGCAATATAATCGAATGAGTACTTGCGCACTGCGGCTCTTCCGAGGCGAGAGCAGCAACCGTCTCTCGATTTGGGCGCTGAAAAACTGTGTGGGCCAGCAATTCTAGGAGTTAATAAACCGGGGATTACTAAACCGGGGTCCAAGTGTACTCGCAATTCGACGATGAAAAAAATTTTCTTTTCTTCTACACATTTTATCAAGAAATTACTATTCCTTTCGATTCCTTCTATTTTTTGGGAGAGGGGGTAATTAGATAATCTTACGCAAGAAAATTTTGTACTAAACAAAATATTTAATCCAAAGATATTCAAAAGTTGAATCTTCAACCAAAAAAGTGAAGTTTTAACAACATAGTTGAATTTTTTAACCAAAAAAGATGAATCCTCAACGAAAAATGTAATACGTAATGATGCAACTAAAAAAAATTTTATTTTCATTAAAAAACAGTTAAATTAAAAACAAATAAGATACAAAAAAAAGAATTTTTCACGTTTTTTAACTTTCAATCAAGGAGTTAAACTTTCAACAAAACAAGATGAATTATTGATGAAAAATATAAGAGTTAATATTTCACGAAAAAAGATTTCTGTTTTTAATAAAAAAACTGTTTAACTCGAATAAGAAAGACGAATTTTTAACTAATCAAGATCAACTTTCAACCAAAAATTAAACAATTACATTTTTAGTTGAAAAATTAATGTTCATCAACAAAAAAATTAATTAAAAAAAAAATTGTTAAATTTGCAACATCGAAAAAAACGAATTATCAAATAAAAAAATGTATCTACATAAAAACAATGAATTTTTAACAAAGGAGTTCAACTTTTAACCAATTTGATCAATTTTCAACCAGGAAAATTAATTTTTTACCAAAAAAAAGACAATTTTCCAACAAAATTCACTAATTTTCAATCAAATAGTTGAATTTTTAACAAAAACAGATAAATAATCGACCGAATATGGAACATTTAAATTTTTAGTCAAGTAAATCCGTTGAAGATTTAACTATTTTGCTGAAAGTTTTTTTTTTTTTTTTTTTGAGAATTAATTTTTCTCATATCTATTCCATTTTTTGTTGAAAAATTATATTTTAAATTGAAAATCGATCTTTTCTGTTTGAAAATTCACGTATTTTGTTGAAAATTCGCTTTTTTTTGTAGAAAATTAATCTTTTTGTTGGAAAATTCATTCTTTTTGGTTAAAAATACAACTATATGGGTTAAGGTCGACCACTTGGTAGAAAAAATCATTTTTTTAATTGAAGATTCATCACTTTAGTTGAAAATTCAACTATTTGTTCGTAAATTAACTTTTTTGTTGAAAACTGATATTTTCGGCTCAAAATCTCAGCTGTTTGGTATAATATTCGTCTCTTTGGTTTGGAAATTCAACGATTTTGTAGAAAATTAAACTATTTGGCTCAACATTAAATTTTTTGTTAAAAACTCATATTTTTTATTGAAAATTAAAGCACTTTGGTAGAAAATTAAACTATTTGTTTGAGAATTTAACTATTTTTTTTAGAAAATTTAACTATTCTGTTGGAAATTCATTTTTTTTTTTTTTGTAAAAAATTCTCCCTTTATAAGCTGAAAATTCAAATATTTGGTATAAAATTCTTGTATTTTCTTGAAAATCTGTCTATTTCGGTAGCAAGTTAAACCTTGTTTGTCGTAAATAAATTTTTTTGTTGAAAATAATTTTTTTTTTTTTGGAAAATGAAACAACTGGTAGAAAATTGAACTATTCGGCTGAAAATTAAACTATTTATTTGAAAATTTTACTATTATATTGGAAATTCTTTTTTTTGTTTGTTAAAAATATTTTTTTTACATGAATATGTACCTATTACGTTTTTGCTTGAAAATTTTTCCTTTATAAGTTGAAAATTCAACTATTTGATTAAAAATTAAACCATTTATTTGAAAATTTAACTACTGTGTTGGAAATTCTTTTTTTTTCGTTAAAAATTAATTTTTTAACTGCAAATGTCGAAATTGCATTTTTGCTTGAAAATGTTTCATTTATAAGTTGAAAATGCAACTATTTGATAGAAATTTCATCTATTTTGTTGAAAATTCATATATTTGGTAAAAAATTAATCTTGTTTTTTGAAACTGGAAATTTAAAGATTCAATTTTTGGTTGAAAAGTGATCTTTTTTGTTGAAAATTCAACTACATTCTTGAACATTCATGTATTTTCTTGAAAATTCGACTTTTGATAGAAAATTAATTTTCTTGGTTGAAAATTCATCCTTGTGGGTTAAAAATGTAGCTGTTAAGTAGAAAATTCAACTATTGTAATTAAATGTTAATTTTATTGTTGAAAATTCAACTATTTTGTTTAAAACATCTTTTTTGCTCAAAAATTCAAATCTTTTGTAAAAAAATTCGTCCTTTTGGATTGAAAATTAATTTTTTACATGTTTTATATATATATATTATTTATATATTTTTTTATTTTGGCTAAAACTGAACTTTTTTTTTGAAAATTCAACTTTTCGGGTTTAAAATTCAACTGCCTTCTAAAAATTGGTCTTTTTTGCTTAAAAATTAAACAAGTCTCGTAATAAAAAAATTTTTTATGTAATTTGAAAACCAAAAAGTATCAAACGCACCACTATACTCGACGAAAAAGAAAAGTTTATAAGGTAAAACTATAAAAAAAAATTTTCTAGTTTCTGCTTAAATTAGAATTGCTTTCAAGTCCCGGTAATTTTATTTTCTTGATAGAGAGCTGAGGATTTTTTTTTTTTTGGGAAGAAGGAATTATCCTGTATTTAATATAAAAAAAATTAGTAGAGTGTAAATAATTTAAATTTAAACGAGACTCACCTGCAAAGCACCAGCGACCAGTCGCACGAGCAAATACCACGAGGAATACTGCGAGAATTAGAATCAGGACTCCTATAACGATTCCGATAATGGAACCCGCATCGAGATCTACACCTGAAATTACAGAATCAAAATTAATTCCTTGAAAAAAAATCACCGGAATTAAAACAGTTTTCTATTACAAAAATGATGATTTTATTCAAAAAATTTAGATTTTCAGAATCATCTTTCCTGAAAAAAATGCAACACTTTTATACGATTTTTTTTATCGCACGTAATTTTTAAATTAATATTAATTCATACCAATTTTTTACATTCATTTATTATCTAAAATAATACAAAAAAGGAAAGGACAATATTTTTGATAATTAATGAAAAATGATATAAATTTATAATTGTTATAAAATATTTTTGTATAGACAATAAAACAATTCTATTTTTATTTAAAAAAACAATTTTTCACGAAAAATGCTCATATAAATCTTTTATTGTTCAAATATTCTCAATACTCTTTAAAATCTAATAATTTATTATTAAATGTACCGATTTCCAATATACAAGAGTAATTGTACAAAATTCTCCTTAAAATTGAATGATTTTTGTTCAGAATAACGGATTTGCGGTGAAAAACGTTAACATAACCTGAAATTGTTCGCGAGCATAACCTAAAATTGTTGGCGAACATAACCTAAAATTGTTGGCGAGCATAACCTAAAATTGTTCAAAAGTTTGTTGTCTGAAATTCAATAAATATTATAAAAATTATGATTTTAATAAAAAAAATTACAGTTTGAGAATCATCTTTCCTGAAAAACATGAAAATAATGTATGTAATAAGATGAATGTTTTTTTGTAAAGCGAAAAATTTTTAAAGCGCTCAAATAATAATACGTTTAAGCAACAAGAATCTATGCATATTGCAAGGATCACAGACTTTTTCTTCGAAAAAGGGGAAACATTTTTTTCTCTGAAGATCGTATTGAACAAAAATTAATAATTGCAACATTTATAAAAAATAATTTATTTATTTCAAGCAATTTTTAAAATAAAATATAAAATTATTTTAATTTATAGAAAAACTTTATATTTCATAGTATCTATTATCTAAAATTAAAATTCTATTTTTATTGAAAAAAAAACATTTCTGACGAAAAACGTTTAGATAACCTTTGACTGTTCAAATATCGTAAATATTCTTTGAAATATACTCGTTTTTTTCAATAGTACCGGTTTTCAATATAAAACATCAATTGTACAAAATCTGTTTTGAATTTTAATTTTTTTGCTTAGAATAACGGATTAGCGGTGAAAATTTTGTTGAATTTTTTTTTTTTTATTGAAAATTAATATTCTTGGTTAAATATTCATGTTTTTAGTTTAAAATTGAACTATTCCAGTTAAAGATTCATAATTTTAAATGGAAATTTAGCTTTGTGTTTTAAAATTGAACTATTTAGATAAAAAAATGATTTTTTATTAGAAAACTCAACCATCTGGTTGAAAATTCACGTATTTTGTTGAAAGTTCGTCTTTTTGGTCAAACATTCATCTTTTTGGTTCAAAATCCAACTATTTGTTTAAAAGTTGAACTCTTTTGCTCAAAATTATTTTTTGTTGGTTGAATATTCTTCATTATAATTGAAAACTCATCTTTTTGGTTGAAAACGTAATCATTTTGTTAAAAATTGTTTTTTTTGTTGTTTTATTTGAAAATTAATCTTCTTGGATAAAAATCCATCTTTTTGATTGAAAATTCAACTATTCTAGTTGAAGATTTATCATTTTAATTTAATATTCATCTTCATGGTTTTAATTGAACTATTTAGATAAAAAAATCATTTTTCATTCGAAAATTCAACCATGTGGTTGAAAATTCAACTATCTGGTTGAAAATTGGTCTTTTTGATAGAAAATTTATCTTTTTGGATGAAAAAGTAATCATTTTGTTAGAAATTCGTTTATTTTTGTTTGAAAATGAATCTTTTTGGTTAAAAATACATCCTTTTAATTGAAAATTCAACTATTTCAGTTGAACATTCATAATTTTAGTTGAAAATTCTATTGTTTAAAATTCAACTATATAGTTGAAAAATTAATTTTTTATTAGAAAATTCAACCATGTGGATGAAAATTCAATTATTTGGTTAACATTTCATCTATTTTGTTGAATATTCTTCTTTTTTGTAGAAAATTCATCTTGTTGCTTGAAAATTTAACTATTTGCTTAAAAATTAAACTCTTTTGCTCAAAATTATTATTTTTTTTTTGTTTGAAGATTCTTCATTGTAATTGAAAATTCATCTTTTTGGTTTAAAATTCAACTATTTGTTTAAAAGTTTAACTCTTTTGTTAAAGATTTATTTTATTTTGTTGAAGATTTAACATTATAATTGAAAATTAATCTCTGATTGAAAATCTAACTATTTTGTAGAAAGTTTGTTTTCTAAATTGAAAATTCGTTGTTTTTTTTGGTTGAACATTGAACCAATTCAGTTGAATATTCCATCATTGTAGTTGAACATTACTCTCTTTTGTTGAACAATAATTTTCTAAAATGCAAATTTAACTATTCCATTTTTGGTTGAAAATTGATCCTTTTTAGTTGAAAATTCGCGCTTTTTATTAGAAAATTAATCTTTTTGGTTGAAAATTCAACTATTCCAGATAAAGATTCATCATTTTAGTCGAAAATTGATCTTTACGGTTTAAAATTCAACAATTTAGTTAAAAAATGAATTTTTTATTAGAAAATTATTCTTTTTGGTTGAAAATTTAACTATTCCAGATGAAGATTCATTATTTTAGTCCAAAGTTGATCTTTACGGTTTAAAATTCAACAATTTAGTTAAGAAATTATTATTTTACTAGAAAATTTATCTTTTTGGTTGAAAATTCAACTATTTGTTTAAAAGTTTATATCTTTTGTTAAAAATTAATTTTATTCGATTGAAGATTTAGCATTATAATTGAAAATTAATCTCAGGTTGAAAATGTAACTATTTTGTTGAAAATTTTTTTCCCCTGATCCCTGGTATTAAAAAAATGTCTTTATTCTTCTCTTGATAAATCGAAAATCGGCAAACAATTCAAGATACAACATGGCACACAAAAATCAATTAAAAACATCAAACACGTTAATTTTACGACAAAGAACAGAGGAGAGGAAACACAATAGAAACGAGCGATTATTTGAGATATATGTGAGCTTTGATTCAGTTGCAGTCGCTTCGATCAGCTTCATGAAATAAACTTTTTTTCTGTTTTTTTTTTATTTTTTTTTTTAATCGATATAGTATCTTAGTGGGCTCTCATCTGATTCTGTGAAGGCTTTCTACGTGAAAATAGATCAATTCTGTACATAAAAGTTCATCAGCTAAATAATTTATTTTCATTTAAACCCTTTTTTAAAACCCAATATGTAAAAAGAGGCTTGTAATTCAATATTTGCAATGAAATTTCATGTACAGAAGAAATTCTCAAAATTAAATTGAAAAATGATTACCTAGTGCGTGCATGTGTTCGGAGAGCTTACCATAGAAGTGACTTAAGGGTCCTGCGTGAGCATGCGAAGATTCGCCATTAGAAAAAGTATCATATATTTATTAAAAAATTTTTTTTTAAATTGAAAAGTAGTTAAATTTTCAAACTAACAAGAATTTTTGACAAAATAGATGATTTTTTATCTAAGTAGTTGAATTTTCAACAAAAATTTGAATTTCCAAAACAAAACAGTTGAATTTTCGACAAAATAGACGATTTTTTAACGAAATAGTTGAATTTTCAACCAAAATTTGAATTTTCGAAAAAAATAGATGATTGTTTAACTACAATTTTTAACTAATCATGATTTTAATTTTTAATAAAAAAACAATAGAATTTTCAAAAAAAGTATTGTAATTAAAAAAAAAATAGTTCAACTTTCACCCTAAGAAGAAGAATTCAAATTCTTCTTGTTAGGTTGAAGATTCAGCTACTTTTTTTTTTTAATTAAACTATTTTTTCTTTGAAAATTCGACGGTTTTTTATTGAAAATTAAAATCAATTTTGGCTTAAAATTTTAGTTAAAAAATCATCTATTTTGTTCGAAAATTCAACTATTCAGTTAAAAAATCATATATTTTGTTGAAAATTCAACTATTTTGTTGTTGTTGGAAATTCAAATTATGATTGGAAATTCAACTATTTTTTTTTTAATTTAAAATTAAAATCATTTTTAGTTTAAAATTTTAGTTAAACAATCATCTATTTTGTTCGAAAATTCAAATTTTGGTTGAAAATTGCACTATTTACTTAAAAAATCAGCTATTTTGTTGAAAATTCTTCTTTATAGGTTGAAAATTCAACTAATTTTTTTTTTAATTAAACATTTTTTTCTTTGAAAATTCGATAATTTTTTATTGAAAATTAAAATCATGTTTAGCTTAAAATTTTAGTTACAAAATCATCTATTTCGTTGAAAAATTTACATTGATTCTTGAATAAAAAATGTTAATTTGATTTGTGGGGACACCTCACAAAAAACTTTAATTTGGTTCCAAAAAAATGGAATAAAAAACAAATTTGGACAACAAGTACAACCCTTTTGCAGTTTCAATTATTCATTTTTCGACTTAATATTATTTCTTATTATCTCAAACGGTTTTGAAAGATTTAAAAGAATGCTAAATTTTTCAAAAGCCTTATACGATTTCTTATTTAAAACAGGGTAATTTTTAAAAGAATTATAATTCTGAATAAGGAGAAGGACTTTATTTAATTTCCCCTTCTTTATTTTTTATTTTTATTTTCTCTGTCCTGAAGTAAAAATTATAATTTTTTACTAAAATTCCTTGTCTTAAAGTCAAAGACTTATGATAATAATTATTATTTATAAAATTTCCAGTCCCAAAGTAAAAAGTTATTTTTTTCTTAAAAAGGGTTATTTTTTTAAGGGCAGTTTTTCAACTGTTTTAAATTTTTCAATATATTGTTATCGTTATCCTTCAAATTTAATAAAAATCCACAATTGTTTTTTAAACAAATGACATTTTTTTGCGAAGTATCCCCAAAAATCAAAAAAACTTTTTTTTTCATTTTAGCCACTTTAATTTGCAAATGGTAATAAAAAATATTTTTTATACTGACAGGCCTCGGACTCATTTTAGGTGTTAAAAATAGTGTAAACAGTGTGGCAAATTTTGAAAAATAGTGTAAAAATGAGTTGAAAGTTAAACTATTTTGTTGAAAAATAAATTCTTTCGTCGAAAATTTAACTATTTTGTTAAAAAGTCGTCTTTTTTAAAATCGAAAATTCGACTGCTTTGTTTTTTTCATTTGAAAATTCATCTTTTTGTACAAAAACTCATATTTTTTGGTTGAAAATTCATCTTTTTGGTTGAAAGTTTATTCTTTTTAATTGAAAAATCTACTATTATATTTTTGGTTAAAATTTTTATAATTTAATTCAAAATTGAATTATTTTGTGGAAAATTCAACTCTTTTTGTTGAAAATTCGTCATTTTGGCTTGAAAAATCTACAATTGTATTGCAATTCTTTCTCTCTTTTGAAGAAAAAAAAATGTATTTTCATTGAAAGTAAACTATTCTGTTAAACATTCATCTTTCTGGTTTTTAAATAGTTAATCTTTTTTGGTTAAAAATGCTTGGTTGAAAATTAATCTGTGCTGGTTGAAGATTTATCTATTTTGTTGAAAATTCAACTATTTTGTTTGGAAATTCAAATTTTGGTTGAAAATTCAACAATTTAGTTTAAAAATAATCTATTTTATTCAAAATTCTTCTTATTAAATTAAAATTTTAACTATTTTTTGTTGAAACTCAACAATTTTTTTAAAAATTCGATTGTTTTTTATTAAAAATTAAAATCATTTTTGGTTTCAAATTTTTGTTAAAATATCATCTGTTTTGTTCGAAAATTTAAATTTCGATTGAAAATTAAACAATTTAGTTTAAACAAATCTATTTGTTGAACATTCTTGTTAGGGTGAAAATTGAATTATATTTAAAAAATTACACTATTTTTTTTTGAAGATTCGATTGCTCTTTACTAAAAATTAAAATCTTTTTTAGTTTAAAATTTTCGTTAAAAAATCATCCACTTTGTTCGAAAATTCAAAATTTGGTTGGAAAATAATAAATTTTGTTAAAAATGATTCTTTCTAGGTTGAAAATTAAAATATTTATTTTTAAAAATGATTTATTTTGTTGAAAATTTAAGTATTTTGTTTGGAAATTCAAATTTAGGTTGAAAATTCAACAATATATTAAAAAAATAATATATTCTGTTGAAACTTGTTCTTGTTAAGTTGAAAATTTAACCATTTTTTTTAAACTAAACTATTTTTTTTAAATTCGATTGCTTTTTATTGATAATTAAAATCATTTTTGGTTTCAAATTTTAGATAAAAAATCATCTATTTTGTTCGAAAAATTAAAATTTGATTGAAAATTCAACTATTTAATTAAAAACTGATCTATTTTGTTGAAAATTCAACTATTTGGTTTGAAAATTCAAATTTTTGTTGAAAATTCAACAATTTGGTTAAAAAATAATTTATTTTGTTGAAAGTTCTTCTTGTTAGGTTGAAAATTTAAATATTTAATTTAAAAATAATCTATTTTGTTGAAAATTCAACTACTTTGTTTGGAAAATCTAATTTTGGTTGAAAATTCAGCAATTTACTTTTAAAAAATCTATTTTTTTTTTAAATTCTTCTTGTTAGGGTGAAAATTGAATTATTTAAAAAAATACACTATTTTTAAAAATAATCCATTGCTTTTTACTAAAAATGAGAATCA
>JAABKJ010005702.1:0-22731 GCA_011634705.1 Andricus grossulariae | reverse complement strand
TCAGCCAAAGCTCTCGCAGCACCATAAACTGAGCAATTGATGGTCCAGAGGTCGGACTCTTGCAAGATTTCTCCACGAAGGGAGGCATCCATTTCAGCCAGATCTTGGGGCTTAGGAGGAACTTGCATGTTAATATTTCTTCTTGTCCTGAAATCGCGATCATCTCTCAGAAGGTGCCTGCTTTCCGCGGTTGGTGTTAATGTCGCTTCTTCATCTTCGGCTGCAGCTTTATCAAGCAGCGGTTGGGGAACCGCTCCGCGTACATATCCATTTTTCGAGAGGTAGGCACGTTGATTTTGCAACGATTGAGTCCAAACGTGCTGAAGCTCTGGGTATTCCTGGCACCACAGTGTGTGCATAGGCGCCATAAAGTTTACGTGAACAGGGATAATGCGAGCCTCATAGCAGTTTAGCAAGTCGTCGTTGAGTTGATTCGTCCACGCAATTTAAGCATTTCGCCAGTTGTTCGTCGTATTTCCTTCTAAATTATTATCAGCACCCCGAACTTCAGGGTGATCAGCACAGTTTGTCGACCCATTGTCGGGTGCTCTTTGCGTTCGATCGTTTAGAACCGCGTCTTCAACTTTATTGTGTTTGGTGGTGTCATTGTTTTCCCCATGAGCAGCTAGGGAACGGGTTCGTCTGCCCTTATAGAGTTTCCCATTCAAGGATAAGGCTGCATACTCTGAGACATCGCCTAATATTCCAAAGTCACCGTTTAAGACACCTCACCAAGGTGCTATTCAGCTTTCAGCACGGTTGTTACGCCTCCTCTTAGAAGTTAATCCTTCCGGACCATTTCTGGACAATTGTCCGCTACTGCTTATTAATTATTGTAACCATATTCAGCAGAAAACCTTGATAGAGGGACCCTCTATTCGCAACCCGAGGACGCGCCCGGTAAATTTGGCATAGAACCTACGGTTCGAGTCCGACGGAATCGGAACCGAATATACAAACAGATATATATATAGGTGTATACATATATATATATTGAAAGTTCGGAATTATTCATACTTAATATACTGTAATTAATTTTTTCATTTTTAATAACGATACACTGGGAACCCGATTTACCGGAAACCGCTATACTGTTGCATTTGTTGATGGGGGGGGAGGTGTTCCATTATCGCAGTGTATATATAATTGAAAAACAGGTTAAACATCCATCGCAGATTCCTACTGGGAGCAACTGCCATCTATGAAAATGGCACTGACTCCCAGTAGAACCGCAGTCAATCATACATATGCCACGTATCACGACCGCGAGATGGGTGGTCACAGGGTACGATGAAATCATAACGACAGGTCGGCGAAACCCTTGGGTGACGTGATGAAACGGAGTGCCTCAAGGACGAAATCTCTCTGAATCCGTCTCGTAAGTGGCTCGGAATGTTTTTGGCACGCGCCTATGGCTTTGCGGTTTCAAACCAGTGATAGTTTTGCACCTCCGAGAACATCGATCACAATGAAAATTATTTGAACCGAATATTTCACATACGGTCGCTGCAGCACCTTTTTGAGGTCCTGATCTTTTTTCTAATTTTTCTTTTCCTGGGCAGTGATGTATTAGTCGGCCAGAAAAGAGAATTCAATTATGAATCTAGTTCATTTCTGAATGCCCTGGAGAACGACGTCAGGCCTCAAGTCCGAACGTCTACAAAAGGATTAGCTCAAATTGTAGGGTGTCCTAAGCTCAATTCCACTCCAAGATGGAACGATGGCAACCAGTAAACTGGGGACGCTGGTCGGTCGGGCGAGCATGAACAGACTACTGAATCTGATGAACATGAGTTCACGCTTGAGGAGGCTGGGGCAATTCTGAAACGCTTGTCCAACTATAAGTCTCCAGATGCTGACCTAATAGAAATAAAAATTGATATAGATATTTGAATGATAAATGATGCAGAACTGATAAAGATAATAGATCATGTGTTACAACCGGAATGCTTTGTATACTGGCAGGTTGGCTTTATGCAGGAAGGTTTAATGGAGGATGCACTGTAAGCCTCCGTCAGGTTGGGGAGGAACGTTAGGATGAGAGGTATGCTTCGGGAATTTCATTCGATATGTCTGGGCATTTGGTAATATCAGCCGGCCCCTAGGACTCCATGGTTTGAACGAAATGAGGTGCCCTGCGAATGCCTTTCGGGTACTCAAGAGTTACTTCACGGTTAGGCGCATTTTTATCTCATGGGATGGAGGTAAGGTTTCTAAGTGGGCGTCCCGCGGCTGTCCGCAAGGATCAGTCATCGGGCCGTGTGCTGGGAATATCACCTTTGTAAGGCTTCTTTAGACTCTGGAAAAAAGATTTTCATTGCATACGTAGATGAATTAACGGCGGTAATAAGTGGAAAGTCAATAAGGTCACTACAAAAAAATGGGCAAGAAATAGTTACCGTGATAAACTAATGTTTCACAGAAGCGCAGCTCGAATTATGTAAGACTAAACCCCAGACGATTTACGTTAAATATAATTCATGGCAGAAAAAGGCTAATAAAGGTAAAAATAAACGCTACCCATCTGATAATAAAATTAAAGCAACAGTAATAAACTAGCGGGAGCATCCATCCAGATAAAGGAAAAGGTAAGGCTTTTTGGAGTATGCATTTGTCAGGGGATGAAAATGAACGAAAATGCTAAATACGTGAGCGCTAAGATAAGTCGCTTGTTTGAAATCGCGAGTAACAAATAGAGAATACACTACAATACCTTCCGACAGCTTTACCAGGGGCTATGCCCCAATCATCACTTATGCAGCAGTGGGATGGTCACTTGTTGCTTCATAACTGGTGGAGGAGCAGATTTTGGGTCCCTTCTCCTTCTTCGCTAGCAAAGTCCACTCACTCAATAAGGCAGATTTAGTGGAATTTTATTGTATACGCGATCAACTCAACATTCAGGGGTCAGGGCCTAAATGTAACGGAACGCGCAAGTTGATAACAAATTGCGCAGAACGCTCTTAGAGTAGATACGACTGCAACTTTTTCCAATCTTTCCTTTCTTGATCCCTCTCATATCTACTAACATCAATTTTCTATCAGCATAAGTAAATGGTGTAATGCATCTGGGAGCAAAACCTCCATGATGTTTCGCTGGGCAATGTGTTCGGACTCTAGGCATTCCATCGTTAAATTTACTGACGGATGTGATGCGGAGGGTCAAGCATTGCTAACTGCTCCTCCTGCAAAGGGCACCAGGTCTTTATCGTGAGAGGCTCAATTAAACTCGGTCTTTTGAGATGTCACCAAGGATGTATCTCCACTCCCAGATAAAGCCTTCAGGAGGTGTATCTGGACAGTGGGAAATAGAGTTGAAGGATAGGTGAAATACGTCTCTGGAGGGCAAAGATGTTAGGTCCCTACTTATTAGGTGTGACCTAATCCGATATTAACTTGCTGTCCCAAAATCTTAATTTCAGGAAATTTGCAACATTCTGTCTGTAGAGATACGTAGTTCCGGCGTGTGTAAGACACGAACAGTATGTATTCTAGGTACTCAGAGAGTTCATGACACGCTTTGCACCTATCTCTGGGAATTTCTTGAAGTAAAATGCGGTCAGTTTATACTAAGATGGAAATGACACCATCCCGACACGCGAAAATGAAACTTTCTGTACCTGCATCAAGTCCTGATGATCTGAGAAGAGCAAAAGTTGGGTCCTTCGACAAGAGTTGATTTTTTACATTTCTGTGAAAGTTCCCGTGCACTTTCTTGTTGAGGAGCTGTTGGCGGAATTTTTTTCACCTCTGCTTTCTTTACTTGGGCTTTTAGAAGTAAGGCATCTTCTTATCTCTGATGGTAAAGTTCAGGCCAAAGCCCTCTGCCGCCTGCACCACGACTTTGTAGAGAAACGCTCTTTTGCCAATCATTCCGTCTTTCCTGACCATTTTTAGGAGAAGATCTCTTTCATATGAAGGGCCGTCAGCTTGTCCTCAGTCCATGGAAATACCCCAAACGATTGGAGTAGAACCGGGAAGGCAAAATGTTATGTCCTAAATGGTAATATTAGGTAAATCAAGTTCAAACTCAAAATTTCTCTTCACAATTATCTCTAGAAACCAAATGAATAATTACTAATAAGAAAACCTAATAAGTGAAAAATTGGGTTTTGCGAGTTTTCAGCGCTATTTAAGATTTTTTTGCGGTTTTTGTGATTCAAATCATTTTTAATACATGAAATACCATTTTCTACGTATAATTAGATATTCAGATAAATTTTTTTAATCATTGATTGTAGTTTTGAGCTATTTTCTCTTAGAATAGGGTTATAAAGTAGCAGTTTTTTTTCTCCAAATTTTTCAACTTGTTTTGAACTTTTCATTTAGAGCGAGGCAATATTCAATTGAATTCAGCAGACATATTTGCTTAAACTATTTACTATTATTGAAAAGAATATTCTTTCAAAATAATGTTAGAAAGTTGCAGTTTTTCTAAAATTTGCAACTTTTTGTCTACTTCTCAATTAGAGTGAGATAATAATTAATTCAAGTTAACAAACATAATTTTTGAAACAATTTTTTATCATTTTTAATAACATTCTCTTTAAATAATGATAGAAAGTTGAGGCTTTTTGTGAAATTTTCAAATTTTGGTCAGTCTTTACTGAAAGCGATGTAATATTCAGTGCAGTTTGGTAAATAAAATTTTTTAAACAAATTGTTATTGTTAATAACTATCTTTCCTACATTAATGCTAGAGAGCTGCGGGTTTTTCTGACATTCCAAACATTTTGTCTACTTTTTACATAGGGAGGTAATAATTAATACAAGTTAACACCAAAGGCACCACCCTAGTTGCGGCTCTGATAAAAGCGTCTCTTTCGCACTTTTCAATATGAATTGCAAGAATTTGCCCTTGCTTTATGAGAATTGCGGCATAATATACAGTGGCATACTTAATAAGAAAGCAAACAAAAAGAATGAATGTCAAACTTAATTTTAAACAAATAACACCTGGCTCATGAAACAAATTCAATGAAAATTCTCGACAAAACATTGAATTTAAAAACTAAAAGGTCGAAATTTCAACAAATACATATTTTTCAGTCGTGTGATGTAAGCCGGGTTTTTTTTGTGTTCCCGACTTAATCAAAGGGAAGATCAGTGACGGATTGTGAGTGATTGACCTGAGCGGGCGCTAGATTGGTGCTAGGCAGGCGCTGGGGGTGGTGTCGGTGAATTTGTGTTCGGCTGGTACGGATAGGTTCCTGTTGTTCTGCTGGAGGAAAGCGTCGAGGTGACCAAGCGCCAGGCAGGCGCTAGATAGGCGTTGGCCGGGCCCGTTGGTGTTGCGTGCGTAGTCCGGTGCGGCTCGTGCTGGCTATCCATTAGCAATGAAAGGTATCAAACAGGAGCTGGTCGGGTTACGTGTCGCGACGAATGGTGAACGTCTCTCCGTCTGGGTCACTTTTATCCACGAAAGATACAATTTCTCCTAGAACGGATGAATTTATAAATCAAACACCAATTTTCAACAAATAGTTAAATTTTCATTCAAAAAAGATTTCAGTTGACTTTTCAACACAAAAATATGAATTTCAATCAAAAAGTAAATTTGCAACAGAACAGTTTAATTTTCTACCAGAAAGGATGATATTTTAACTAAACTGTTGAACTTGCAACCAAACAGCTGCATTTTTATCCAAGAAAAATGCAATTTCTACTAAAACAGATGAATTTTTAAATTTAAAAATATGTTTTCAAAAAAAAAAAAGTTGAATTTTCATCTAAAGAAGATTTCAGGTGAATTTTGAACTCTTGTCTTGAAAATTGATTTAATTTTTCTTGAAAATTAATCATTTTAGTAAAGAATTCATCTTTTTTGTTTTAAAATTCAACTACTTCGTTGAAAGCTAAACTACTTTGTTAAAACATCTTCTTTTAAGATTCATCATTTTAGTCAAAAATTTATCTCTTTCTTTGAAAATTTTATTATTTTCTTGAAAATTCGTTTTTTTTCTTCTTCTTTAAGGTCTATCTTAGCTATTCTATCTTTTATTTAAGTAAAAATTATTCTTCGTAAAATCTGTTTTGGTTGAATGAAATTCAATTGCTTGGTTGAAAGTTTCACTAATTTTCTAAACAATTAATTTTTTTTGGTTGAAGATCCATAACTTTTGTTGAAAATTTAACTATTCAGTTGAAAATTGAAATTTTTGTTAATAATTCGAATTTTCAGGTTTAAAATTAAACTTTTTTGTAGAAAATTCCCCTTTTTGGCTTAAAAATTCAACACTTTGGTAAAAATTCATTTTATTATCAAGATTCACCTCTTTGGTAGAAAATTCAACTATTGTGTTGCAAATTCTTTTTTTTAAATTAATTTTCTCATCTGAAAAATTAAATATTCCATTTTTAGTTGAAACTTCTTTCTTATAAGTTAAACATTCAACTATTTCAAAGCTTTGATCCACTTTTTAATTAGAGTAAAGTATTGTTAATAATATTCTCTTTCCTTAATAGTAGAAAGTGGAGGTTTTTTCTGAAATTTTTCACTTTTTGTCAAGTTATCAAAAATAGTTGATCAAACAGTTTGCTATTGTTTATAACTATATTCCCTTAGATAACTGCGTGTCGCCCGAAAATTTGATCGAATCCACACAAAAACGAATCCACCTTTTTTTTTTAATTCAATATTTATAGTTGGCGCAATCCTCATAAAGTTTAGCACGCACTTCCCATAAGAAAAAAGGACGTTTTTGTAGATTTTATTCAGAATCGTCAATATTAACTGAATCGAGTTGAAACTCAACATTTCTGTTCACAATTAGCTATAGAATACTAATAGAAGATTACCTTTTGAATATCACCCCTATAAGTCTGTTTTATAGGGTATCAAAAAAAAACCCATAAGTGAAAAAATGGGTTTCGCGAGTTATTGACGCTAAATATGATTTTTTTGCATGTTTTTAAAATGAAAATTGTTTCAAATACATAAATTACTACTCTATACTGCTGATTAGATGTTTGCTTAAATTGTTTAAACAATTTATTATAGTTTTTAGTAATTTTCTCTTAGAATAGAGATAAAAAGTCACGGTTTCTTCAAAAATTTTCCACTTTCAATCTATTTTTTGATAAGAGTGAGGTAACAGTTAATTCATATTAGCAAACAGTTGTTTGAAAAATTTATAATAATTATTATTATATTCTTTCTGAATAATTATAGAAATTGCGGTCTTTTATGAAATTTCCAATTTTTGTTCCACTTCTCACTTAGAGCTTGTTAATATTTATTTCAATTTAGCAAAAGTAATTGTTTAAACATATTATTATTTACAACTATCTTCTCCTATAGTTGTGCTAGATAGTTGCGGTTTTTTCTGATAAAAATTTAAATTTTTGTCCACTTTTCACTTATGCAGTAACTAATGCAAGTTAGCGAACATTATTGTTTAAATGATTTGTTATTGTCCAAAAAAAATTTTACAAGTCATTTACAGACCTAGTTCTCCCACCTACTCCTTATTATTTTATTCTTTGTTTTTGCCTCTTGTGTGAGATAGCTTTTTTGTTTAAATTAATTTTTCCTAAAAATTGGGAAAAGAGTAAAAATGATTCACTCAAAACAATACAATACTGTTCAGAAAATGATTCTTGTTGAGGTTCGCTTGTTATTTGGCCTTGCCTAAAAAATCAAAAGAAAACTAAAGATTTCTAGCATAACTTTAAGAAAAGATAGCCATAAACAAAAAGCAATTGCTTAAACAACTATTTTTTTTAACTTTATTTAAATGATCATTTCTGCTAAATTAAATTAATTATCAACCGACTCCAAGTCGAAAAAAGACGAATAATTTATTAAATAGTTTATTAAAAACAATAATAAAGCGATATGCATGAACATTCGAGCAAAAAAAATTGGGCCAGCCTGGTGAACTCCGGCTAAAACATATTTTGCTCTTGATAATTTCGAAATGAAAGAGTTTGAAGTTTAAGGAAAATGTATGAAATGATTTTGAAATGAATACGTTCCAATTCAAAATATTTTAGACACGTACAATTTTTAAAAAGGACAATATTTCGAATGGATTGAAAAACTAAATTGAATATTTAAAAGTAAAAGCTTCTAAAATTATAGAAATCTCAATTTTCATAGAATTAAAAAAATTATGATTAAAAGTAACAATTGTTTAGACAAACTTTTCTAAAGTCAAGAAATAAATTCAACTTCATTTCCTCCGTTCGAAATGGAAACATTTTCAATTCTAAACCTACAAAATTGAATTATTCTAAAATTACGTTAAAAGTAAAAAGCAATTTTAAATGAGAAACATGAAAATAAAAAAATGTATACTCCATAAACTCGAAACTTAAAAAAAAATCCGAACTTCACTGAGGACTAAGAAAAATTCAGTCGCAAAAAATGGTTACATTAAAACTTGTTTAAGCTCAAACCCTTAAAGAATTCTATTACTTTGAGTAATTTTTAATCGTTTAGAAATTAACTATTTTCAAATTGTTAATCATACTTTTCGGAATTCAACCAATTGAATTTTAGAGATTTTCAAATTTAATAATTTTAGATTTAATTATTCTAAATTGTCTGTCTGGTTTCTTAAATTCTTCACAATCAAAAACTTCAAAATCAAAAACCAGAAGTTCGACATTTCAAACTCAGTTAAAAAAAAGCAAACAATTTCTCTACCGAAAAACTGAATAATTTCTTCCATTTTTAATGGTTTCAATTTTAGAATTTGCGATTAAAATTGAAATGGTAAGGGTTCAGGCACAAAAAAGTTTTATTAGCACAATACTTCGCGATTACATTTTTATACCATTTTCATTGCTCTGGAATTTTATTGGTCTATTTTTAATAAAAAAGTCAATTTGATCAAAATCTTTACATATTTTTTAAAACATTAAATATTTTAAATAGAGGTACGTATTTTTAACATCATGAAACCTTCATCTGAGAAGAAAACTAATCTCCACGTGATTAGATAACACTTTTTTATCTAGAAGGTTCCATGTTAAAAATCTTTTATGTTGAATAAATTATTACGGCCCGGTTTTACCTCATGTGGTGATAAATATTTCATCATTCTCGCCGAAGGAGAATTCTCTAGTTTTGAGACCAGACATTGTCAATGTATGTTTCCTCATTTAAAAAATAACTCTTTAAATAATTATGGTATCACAAAATAATAAAACAATTAGCAATACAGTTAAGAAACTAAGGATTTGAATGAAGTAATGGAATTTGTTGTACAATACAAAAATATGCGTCCTGTCAACTTTTTCCGGTCAAAAGTTTCATTTAAACAATTATAAATTGGTTAAACAACGACTTGCGGAAACGTCAACATGTAATTTTTATTCTTCTCTAGGGACACTTCGACATAATTTAATTTTCTTTACGGCAAATTGTAGTGCAATTCATACCTTTTCAAATCCTTTGAAGAAAAATTATTATTTTTTTTTAAATAATGATTACATTTTTTTAAAAAGCCCAACTTTCATTTTCTTCTTCATTTTCCCTTAGATTTATAGTAATATGAGGGGAAATTTCTGTGAGGTTCGTCTTCGCTAAAATATTCCTTTATGTAGAAGAACTTATTTTTATAATATGAAGTAACTTTTTCAAATAATAGATTTTTCAGATTTTTAATTAAAAAAAATGAAATTATGATTCTTGCTTTTCTGTTTTGGTTCAATTTACTAAAAATCTAAATGCTGTAACATTATATTCAGTAAATTGACAAAGTCAGATGTAATATAAAATTTCACGAAATTTCCGATACATTTACGTAACGACACCTTAAATTAAAAAGATTGTAACTCAAACAAACGACATAAAACTTTAATTTTTCCAAATTCATGATCGGAGATGATATAATTTTGCCGAAAAAGTAGAAATCTCGAATTTCAAAAAATAACGGAATATACGCACGGTATAAAATAAAATATTATTCCAACAGGTATGAGAAATATAAAATATCCATACTTTTTTTTATGCGAATTGAAATTTTTCGGGAATTTGAAACTTTTGTTATTACTTTACTTTCGCAATATATCAATTTTGATGATAAATATTTTCGGTAGTAGTAGTCTAACTGAAAATTCAATTATTCCACTTTTTGTGTATAATGATCTTTTTAGTACAAAATGAAAGTATTATTTGGTTTAAAATTCATACATTTTGAGGAAAATTCGTATTTTTTGTATAAATTATCTTCTTAGGTAAAAGATAGGCTTTTTTGGTTGAAAATTAAAGTACTTGGTTAACAGATAAACTAGTTTGTTAACAATTTATGTTTTTGTTGAAGACTCATTATTTTAGGTGGAAATTGATCTGTTTTGATGAAAATTGAACCATTTTCTTGAAAATTCGTTTCTTCTTGTTCAAATTACTTTTTTTTAACTGAAAATTTACTTATTCCATTTTTCGTTGAAAATTGATCATTTTTAGTAGAAAAAACAACTAATTGACTGTAAATGCACGTAACTTGTTGAAAATTGAACTATATTATTGAAAATCCATTTTCCTGGTTGAAAATTAATTTTTCTAAATGAAAATTTTACCATTTGATTGGACATTCATGTATTCTGCTGAGAGTTCGTTTCTTTTTGTTCAACTTGTTTTTTCTAAAAATTCAACTATTCCATTGAAAATGCACCTTTTTTAAATTTAGATGGTATACGATTAATCAGTACGCAGCCTTTCAGCACGTAATGATTTTTTAAATAATAGAAAAACTAAAGTTTTCATTTTTGTCAAATTAAAAATGAAAATTTACAAAAAATACAAAATTACGAAATAATACAAACAATTTTTAAAATATAATGACAAGTCCGGCAAATAAAATGTTGTATTTAAAATTGTAATTTTTTGAGCTGGAAGAAGGAAGGGAAATGTTCTTTCGGACACTATCACTTTCCCAGCTTTATGATTTTTTGTATAAAACTTGTCAGAATTATTTTATTTCAAAATTGATGTTCAAAAAGACTTTTCTATTCATGAATCAACTTTGAATTATCTCGATAAAAAAAGTTTTTCTGTTCGAAACAGATGTTTCAAATATTATAAATGAGCATGAAATCCTTACTCTTCAATAAAGTCTATTAATATTATAGGTCAATCCATTTGCCTCGAATCAAGGAATGTTTTACGTTCTTGCATCAATTTCGAGTTATGTTAGTGAAAAAAGTTTCACTATAAAAAACCGTTTTTCAAATATTATGCATTACTATAACTTCCTTACTCTTCAATAAAGTCTACTAATATTATAGGTCAATCGATTTGCCTCAAATCAATGCATTTTTTTCCGTTCTTGCATGGATTTTGAATTACGTTAGAGAAAAAAGTTTCACTATAAAAACCGTTTTTCAAATATTATCCATTTCCATAGCTTCCTTACTCTTCAATTAAATGTATCTATACTCTAGGTCAATGGATTAGTCTCGAATCAACACATGTTTTTTCTACTCTCGCATCAACTATAAATTATGAGAATGAAAAAATTTTTACTATAAAAATCGATTTTAAAAATATATAAATTACCATAACTTCCTTACTCTTTGATAAAATATATTAATATCATAGGTCACTTGATTCGTATCGAACCAAGGAATCTTTTATATTGTTGCATCAACTTTTAATTATGTTAATGAAAATAGTTATGCTATGAAAAACATATTTTCAAAATATTTTGAAGTGCTAAAAAAAATGCAATCAATATTTTTAGTAATCCTTCGGTCAGTTTCAAGATATTAGTGGCGAAAATAAATCCTTTAAATTTCATCACTTTATCTGCCACCGTTTTCAAGTTATCGTGTTCACAAAAAAGTGTGTGACGAAGCAAAATTAGTCAAAGTAGTCGCCTTGCACCTGTAAAAAAAATGTTTCGTATCTTATTAAGACGAAAATTATAATAATAATTATTATTATACCATTATGACCATCAAAATATACTATTATCCTTTTCGGGATAAGCGTAACTTGTACGGTTCTAGCCTCGTTATATTGCCGAGGATAAAGGAATTCATATAGGAAAAGTTATAAAGGAAAGTATAGGCGGTGGTTTAAAGGGAAGGGTATAAATTTTAGATCAATATTGAATTTCTGTGTTGCTTCTTAAAGCAACATTTTTCTACAACAACACTGTTTCGACACAGGAAGCTGATCAATCTCTCTAGCAATCATCCCAGGTGAAGAGCTTCACAAACTCATCATATGTCATAGATCACACAACATATGTAGACTGACTGATAAACCCATAGCAAGATTCACAATCTCTATTCTAATCACATGCACATAGTAGGATCCGTACTCTTTACTGACATTTTTTGTAAACTACTTTTCTCCACACTTTCATGTCATGGTTTACAACTTTAGCTTCATTTACGTTTATACGCACTGGAGTAGACTATACTATTATAAGTACGCGCATGCCAACTTTCGTATCAAAATTATTTTAATTATTATTTTATTTTATGTGAGTAAATAATTGCATAATGTTGTTTGTACAAAGTACAGGTAATGATTATAGTCTTGTGCAACAATCTTATGATGTTTGAATATGCGGACCTGCGAGTTCCAATTCCAGTGTTTATCACGAAATTTTACGCCAAATAATTGTAAGTAGTTTAATTCTGGTTATTTTGTAAGCAAAATTAGAATGCTAGACATACAAGTTATCAAATTCGGCAAGCCGTGATCAACCCTTCTGAATTAGAAAGGGTATCTCACGAAATTGCCGCGGTATTAAAAATGGTTAAAAGTACTGTGAATTGAATAATCTAAAAATTTACTACAACCAAGTGTCTATCGGATCTCCCACAATCTGGTAGACCACGGAAAACGACTGTAAGAGTTGATAAAATCATTAAACGCAAATCTACAAAGTATGTCAAGAACACTGAATTTAAAATTGCTCCAGAACTCCGCAATTAAAAATACGCTAATGTGAGTAGGAGCACAGTTTTACGTCGTCTGCATGATAAAGGACTATTTGGACGCGTCGGTGTTAAAAAAATTTGTTCAGCGATTGACATTTGCACGACAATACCAACAATGGACTCCAAATCAGTGAAGTAAAGTACTTGTTTCTGAAAACATCTAAAGGGCATAACAAGTTAAGTATGTAAAAGCTGTCTTTGGTCGAATCTGTTTGACATTTTCGGCCTGACTTGGTACTACTACAAGGTTCAATTCGCCGGTAGATTATATCTGAGAAGTCCTTTTTATGGGAGTTATGGAGATGAGTAGAAAAATCTAAAAATATATTTTTCTCAGAAACGGTTCGACCGATTTCGACAGGGGAAAAATATGTTATGGGTCCCAATGGAAAGATGTTTTGAAAGAATTATGGGACATTTTAGAGAAAAAAAAATAACAGAAACAATTTTCAAAATTTGTTCGATTTCTTTCAAGTGGGAAATTCTTGAGGCACAATCACCGTTTTCTAGCTAACAATACCTTGAATTATGTGAAAAAATATGTGAAATTTCGAGATCAATCGAAGAGGCTGCTCATGATTAAAAAATTAAAAATCTCCAGCGTACCACGTTCAATGCACTTCCGCTGATGTACGATTATAATGAGGATTCTGCAAACTTACGCTGGCAGTAGACTTGAAACAATTTCGAAATGCTCGAAAATCAGACAAAAATTGGCTCAACAATAATAGTACCTTCTATTCATCCAATATTCTGATCTGATATTTTTTCACATTTCATTTATTCTGTCTCTTGAACGTGTTCCCATGATATTCTCTTGCTTTTTCTAGCTTCTCAGACAGTTCCCTACTGAACAAGGTTTTGGTAATGAAACTATTCTAGATTCGTCACATTCTTTTTGTACCCTTATTTTTTATTTGCGCGTATGGCCTTGACCGGCCTCGAGATAGTCAGGTAGTCCTTGAGCCTCAAATCGCCTGCCCATGAGCGCTTGCCACGGCATGAAGTGGCGCGAGGAGTTGCGGAGGCGACTTTCGTTCTCTCTGCTCGCTCCTTCTGTTACATATTTTGGGCATTGTCTTTCCGATCTTGACATGCTGCGAAATGTTCTCACTTTCGCTTGTATTTTCAAATATCTCGCCTGACGGAAAAAAGTATGTTCGACGTCCGAAAAACACAAGATGCGATTCCCGATATTAAATTTCAACAGTTAAAAATGGGGCTGGATCAGTTATGGTTTGGGGAGCTATGTCTTCGCGTGTGGGCCCATTGCACGAGAATAAAAGCATTATGGATAGTGTGATGTATTAAGATATTTTTACAGAAAAAATGTTACCATAATCCAAGAAGAAGTTGCCTAAAAATGGGATCGATTTCCAGATCTAAATCCGAGAGAAAATTTGTGAGATAAACTTGAAATTCGCATGGCAACAACAAAACATTCGAACAAAGCTGTATGATGTCAAAATCTGCAGGAGGAATGGCGAAAATACCAAAGCACTACGATCAGCGCTTAGCTAATTAAATTCCTCGTCGACGTGCTGCTGTATATGTTTCAAAGCGTATGGCTACTAAATATTAATTATCCAGAAACAAAATAATGACCTTTTTCTCGATTTTATAAGCGTTTACTATTTTATAAACCTATAAAATCAGTGTGGCCCATTATTATTGAAACCGTCATAAAAAGCATTGTGGAATATATTGTCAACAATGTTTATTAAAAATATATAAGTTCCATAATTTTGTAGTTTAATAAAGTACTAATAGCTTATATATACTCAATCTTTCTTAGATGCTTTTATTCAATATTTATAGTCAAAAAATGTGTTTGGCCGAAAACTTTTCCATACCACTGCATGTATAATTGAAAAACAGGTTAAACATCCACCGCAGGGTCCCACTGGGAGCAACAGCCATAATTGAAAATGATACTGACTCCCAGTAGAACCGCAGTAAATCACACCTACGACCACGTCTCACGATCTTTTTAAAGGTTTTTATATCTTTCCTCCTTTTTCTTCTCTATAGCAGTTATGTTGTAGTTGGCTAGACCAGAAAATTTGACCACAAATTAAGTTCGTTTCTCGAAGTCTTGGAGAACGATGTCAGGCCTCGAGTGTGCAATGGAGGCTGCTGTCCTCAAATCGTTGTTCCAAAAAATTTGGCACTTCTCGTTTGGAAAAATTGGCTCTATCTTGCTCTGAGCCTTAGTTAGGACAGGGTCGCCAACAACGCCATAAGAGCGACAAAGATGTTAGTAAAGCACTCTTAGAGCCGGATTCTGTCGACAGAGACACGTCGTTCCCGCGTTAGTGGAACACCTGGATAGTATGTGACTAGCATCTAGATGGATTAATGCACTGCATCCAGAATAATTTAGTCATCAAGATATTTGAGATTTGGAAGCCCGCGCTCGCCTTGACGGCGTGGGATATTTACTCGCGGAACGGCCGAATTGATATGCAAGCTCTTCTGTATATACATGGTATTACGCGCGGTGATATGAAGAGCCCACAACCCGTGCTTAACGCATGGAACTACCTCAAATGAGTTGAGTAGAGCCGGGACGGCAAGGATGTTAGTCGCAGATACCTTGTTCAACGCCGACGGATTGGAAGACCAAATTTATCAAGGACAATCGTATCTGCTTCGGAGAGACCACTTCACTGATGTTATGTCCTGAGTGAAACTCTCAGGCACACCTAGATATGTATAGGTCTCTCCAATGTCAAGATATCTAATAACACTCATATCCACAAGCTGAGGGTCCCCGGGAACGCCAATAATTTGTCTTCGCTTCAGATGAATCTTAGCACACTTGTCCAATCCAAAGTCCATAGCAATCTCTCCTGTGCACTTCTCGACTATATTTAAAGCACCCTGAAGTTTCTTTGAAGTAGAAGCATAGATCTCCAGATCAACCATATAAGATACATGAGTGACCTCGCGATGAATTTTGCCGCCGCAGAGGTACCCACAAGAATTGAGTAGTGCAAGAGATGGTGGCAGAAGTGACATGAAAAAGAGGAGAGGACTCATTGTTTCGACCTGAAAGACGCTCCTCTGGAAGGTGACGCTCTTCGTTGTTACACGATAATGTACAGATGAGGTAGTGAATCTATTTTTCCAAAGTGGCATTGACCTAAAGTAAGTTTATTGAATGAGAAATATTTACTATTCCTAATAAGGTTTGCAATTATTTTCGGAGCTTGTCTCTGACGCTATTTTTCTGCATTGTCACTTTTCTTATTCTCTATCGCTCGAAATATTGCGACCGCAGGCGTGAAGGTGTAGTGTTGTTGTTATGGTGGCTAGCCTAGCTTGGCTGAAAAGTATTCAGCTTTCTCTCATCAGTTCCTTTTGGGATTATCGTGAAGTGAAGTGATAAATAATCCATGAAAAATGATTAGTGTTTTTAATCTTTATAGATTAATTATGAATTGCAGTGATTTTCTCGACTCGATCATATTCTGGTGTTGTGAGAACAGATGAGTCGAACGACATACACCTCCGGTTGCATCGGGATTGATATACGTATACGTATAAGTTATATAATATTGGGCGCCAGTCAGGCCCGTATCAGCGATAAGAGAAAAGTGATAGACCTAAAAAAAGAAAGCTAGAGGAGCAAGGAATCTCAGGGGTAGTTCTTCAAAAAGACAAGGGCCGAATTTTAATGTAACGAACTATTGAAGCGGTATTTATTATAAAAGAAAAACAAGAGAAAAGAAGTTTTTACCATTAAATCATAATTTTCCGACAACTTCTAACGCATTTACTAGTTTGGACATTAAAAACGGAAGTTACGCAAGAAAGGAATGTGACATGGTCACGTGGCCAGAGGCCTGGAAAACCGTACAAGCCTACTTAAAACGGAACGAAATACAAAACAAATACCGAACACGCGAATACTAAAGATCGCGAACTTGCTCAACTGAATGTCGCGAAACCTATAGACTAATCAACTCGGAACTTACAGATTGAGATTGGATTGAGGTCAGGGAAGAAAGTGATATACGCCAATTCAGGCGTTTGCTACGCTACGTTTGCTAACGATTGCTACGCGTTACGGCTTGGAAATACCATCATATTTTTTATTAAACTTGTTGTAGGGTTAAAAAGAACCCGGTTTTCCATCATAGCCGCGGACTAAGTCAAGTGACTGATGCGATATGAATATAATTAGTTAAATTAATACGATATATGAAATCATTTCCGATGATGTTTTAGGTACAAAATTAGGAGCATGGTGTAGTTTGCAGGTCGCCTCTTACCTCTGTTGTGCTTACACAGCGGCCTTGAGTGTTGGAGGTGACAACATTGGTAATAGGATGAATAGATGCATGTTTCCATTCCTCCATATTGTCTTTACTTCTTGCCTTAGCTCGTTATACTTCTGAATGTTGGTTGTATAGGTTGCCTGCAAATTTCGGTTAAGTGGACAAGCAATGTCGATGATGTAGACTCTTCCACCTTTTTTTCTCGCATTACGATGTCCGGCCGATTGGCTCAGATGTAATGATCCTTCTGGATAGTAACATCCCAATATAAGATGTAAACTTCCTTTTCTAAAACGGGCATTGGAATGCATCTATAGAAAGTCATCCATTCTTTTAGGAGTCCTAGGTTTTAGGGCAAGCTGTTGATGTATAATTCTCGCCATATCGTCATGCCTGTGCGTACATTCTCTTTGTGCTATTACGCGAGAATCATCAATAATGTGCTCGATGGATTCATTGTTATCTCCACATAATCGGCATCGGTCAACAAGGTCTTGATGCAAAACGTGTTTGCGATAATTTCTGGTGCTGACAACCCTGTCCTGTATCGCAATAACGAATCCTGCCGTGTCTGGATACAGGACGCCCTTTCTCGGCCAAATATTGAATGCCTTACCATCCACTTCATGTTGATCTAACGTTTTGAGGTGCTCGCCGTGGATGGCTTTGTGTCTCCATTGCGTTTCTAATTCCTCTATGGTTTTTGCCCTGGTACTTAAGACCTCCTCTGAGGACAAATTTAAGGGCGTGTAGTAAAGATCAGCTTTACAGATTGTGTTGTAGAGCGTAATGATATCTACAATGCCCCTATCTCCTCTATGTCGTGATAGAACTACCCTTTAAATCGCCGAATTACTGTGGTGCTTTCGGGGCTCCGTCATTTGTACACGGATGATTATTTTTAATCGTTGGAGGTCGGTGTTCGACCATTTGATGCGCCTAAAGGAGTACGTGAGGACAGGGATGGCATAGGCGTTTATTACCCTGATCTTGCTTGCCGAGTAAAGAGAATTCTTCAGAACCAATCTGAGTCTTGCTGTGAAGGCAATCGTTAGGTTTTTCTTAACTATCGTATGCTGAATACGCTAATTCTCCTCTGGTTAGAGGCATAATTCTGCATTTATCTAGTCCTAACTCCATGTGGATATCATTTGAAAACTGCTTTGTGCCATCGATCACTTGCTGCAGTTTCTGGTCCGAACCAGCGTATAGCTTCAGGTCATACATGTATAGAAGATGGGTCACCTGATGACAATCCTCGTTATCATGTATTCGGAACCCATGAGAAATGCTATTTAGTGTTGTGCTCAGTGGGTTCAACGCTAAACAGAACTATAATGCACTGAAGGAGTCTCCTTGGAATATACCCGTCGTAATGTGTTTTGATCTAGTTAGCCTTGATTGTCCATAATCAAAATACTCGATTCTTGCACTTTTTGTCTTCTGTAAGGATGTCATTCTCGTCGTAATGAGAATATACCTTATCTGCGATGATAGTTGTAAGAAATTTATATATTGTTGGAAGACAGGCTATCGGTCGAAAATCAGATGGATTTCGAGCGTCCTGGTTTTTAGGCAAGATATACGTAGTACCCTGGAGCATAAAGCCTGGCATCAGATCTGGTGTTTCAATGACCGTCTGAAAACACCGTGCTAACGCGGAGTTTAAATTGCTTCTGTTCGCTTTCCCCCAAACACCTTACCAATGGTTAGTCATATCTTCCAATTGAGGCACGTTGATGTCTTGCTGGTTGTTTTGTTTTACACTTAATGCATGGCAGAACCTTCATTCAACTGCCTGAAGGGCTAGATTTTGTTGCCTTCTTCCACTACTTTTCTTGTACCGACCCAGTCTGGCAGTGAGAACATCACGTCTCTGCTGTTGGGCGTCTATATTCTTATCCAAGATTGCTGGTCTTAATGTCTCGATGTAACGAGGGTGGAGGATTTTAGAAATATGGTCTATCAGCTTTCTGGTTCTATTTCCTTTTTTATATTAAGTGAATCGACCTAATTTGCACCTTACTTTGCTGACATCCATATCTAACACAGTATACAAGAGTTTGCACATCTAACGCAGTTTGTGTTTCGTTCAAATGTATAGGTAAAACCTTGCTGTTCAGGTGTTCTATTAGTGCACGCAGATCATTTGTGATGTTTATCTTGGGCATAGAATGCCTTTGTGTTGGTTCTACATGTCTGAACTCTAGCAAAGCATTACCAAAATTCCTTTTAAGGTGCTGTGTTTTTCTGAGATTTCGCTGTTCTGATCATCATTATTGATGCCCGAATGTGGTTCTAGTCGATCTGGTACTTGATGTTCATTATCCCTCGCACCTATGCCTTCAGCTTCAATCAGGTCTTCGCTGTCCACATCTTCCAAGGGAAGTTCATAAATAGGAAGCTGCTGTTCCATTTCCATTTCGATGGCAATTATTTTAACAGCCTAAAGCAATCTGTTTACAGATATAGAGCATTTTTGATCTGCTAGATTCTGCTCTTTTATTCTTGTGACTAGTTCTGGCTACTTAAGTAAGAAGAGTCGATGATGTTCTCTTCTTACACTTTGCCCACTCTTCTTTGCCAAAAAACCTCTGCTTCTGGCTCTGGTTTTATTAGGCCATCTACCTCTAGAGGATGTTGTGGTGCTGGATCATCACCAGGTTGAGAAAGAGCATCAATTGCCGCTGTTTGTTCGTGTGACGCGGCTTCCTCTAACTGATCTTCATTGCCGTCGTTTTTCCACGCCAAATCAACCTGTTGTTCAATCTCCATTGCTCGATCTTCTGAGATGTGTAGATTAGCCCTGGTGTCCTGTACCTTCGCGATAAGATCTCTTAGTGCGACTCTCTCTATTTGAGCATACTTTGCAGAAAATTTCGTTATGAAATAGTATCCTTTTTCGCGTAGGGTTTCAAACTTCGCACTTTCATAATAGAGACGCACCAATTCCTCATTCATTGTGGTATCGCACTTGATCCCCTCCCACGGTATTTCTGTTGAGATCGTTGACTGCAAATAGCTAACGCTAGCAACGACAGTGCGAGAACACCTGCGATAGGGTATTATATCATATTATTATTATTTTATTTTATTCGATATCATATTATTATTATTTACATTATATCGCTTATTATTATTATTCCCAGTGTTTTATCTGCATGTAACTGTACCAAAAAATTGTCCTATTCTTTCTATCGATATAAAAATCATGTTATAAACGCGAATTTCCTTTACCTTCGTATTGATAGTAATTTGAAAAAAGTTAAGAATCCATATAACGCTGCGAGAGCGGAGAAACGAGGCAAAGCAGGTGGAAGAGACAGAAGCGCGAAGAGAAATTATTTGATAGGGCCGCAAGTCCAAACTTCGACGGAATGGGGAAAAAATCTCGGTCCGAAGTCCCCAGTCTCACCTCCGCTTCCGCGAGGTGGGGGGGCACCGAGCGCTCTGCCCATAAAAGAGCACGCTCCTACCACCAGGACACATTCGATCTCTGACCAGACAACCAGCTACACCGACGTCAGCCTGCGCTACAGCCTTGCCTACTGTTCGACTCCCTGGCCTAGGGAGAAGGTTGATAATAAAAAAGTTGTAATAGGAAAGACTAGGCTGATCCTTTGCTTTGACATTGACTTCTCGCTGCCATTAAACATATCTCTAGTCCTATTCAGGACTGAAATAAAATCTTTTAAACGAGTCTCAGTCCCTTTAAGGACTGTGAAACATTTTTACTGTTCAGCGACACTCCGAAACAGAACGCAGCATTTCTATGGCTATTTGTCCCTGGAAAACCGCCTTTTAACGCCTTACACTCGGTACTGCTCCATGCACCTTCACAGGTCGTCTTTTTTGGTACAGGGTGGATAGTATTAAACCAACAAGAGAGACTTTTCCGGCAGCGGCCACGAACACAGCATCTACTGGAGCAGATGAAGGAGCACCGCCTGCCCATTCAAGGAATTCAGCATCGGAAGCAGCAACACAATCCACTGTCCAGCACCGTCACCGGGATGTGTAGCCGCCAGTCGCAGCAAATGAGTCGAAGGAGTTGCTAATACCTGCGGCATAAACCTCACCACTGGGACGTCTAGCTCCACCGTGCTAGATGAAAGGATCGCCACGCAAGGCATAGAAGCGCTTGCGCGAACTCAAGGCGAAATTCACCGACGCTCGCAAGATGCTGATTTCAGTGGCGTCTTATCAGGGCCGAGAGACGGTTCCGAGCCTGGGTCCAGAAGTTGTACTGACTGGAATGAGCAGCGGATTCCTGATAGGTTCAAACTATCCACACGAAAGCGCTTGAAGGATATTAAATTAGATTTGAGGCGAAAAGCAACCTTCCGCAACACTGATGAGCAAAACTTCATTTAAAATAAATTCTTCGCCGAGATGGTTACTCCGAGACCCTGGTGTAGCTGAACCACTTTCCTTTCCCTCTCTCCTGTGAAATTTTCATCCTTGCAGTTCGTCCTTTCCATCCAAACTAAACGACCTTTCAAACACAGGACTGATCAGAGCACACCAATGGACGGATTGCAGGCCTGGAAAACCGTCATGAGCGGAAATATCCGGCGGAATCACCTTGCACCACCCACCAGTCAAAATAACTCACAGAAAGGAATGAGCGATCTGGAAACTTATCTGCTGCGAACGCAAGGCTACATGCATCTGGAACTCCTCCGAAACTTGAAATCGACTGCCAAACGATTATCCTGATGTTCTTCATACACATCCCTGAACGCTCCCTCACCAAATGCGGACGGCATCAAAAGAAAAAAAGCGGTAACTCTACTGCTAATACGTGGCCGATGGCAAGTATTCCCGTATACGCCATTTGATAGGAGCAAACGCTATAAAACTTTAACGCGAACATCCTAATAAGGCTACGAAAAAAAGATCACAGTTGCGCACTGACTCGACTTTCAATCAAAATCTTAATGAAATTAGGACCACGAAAGAGCACTCAAGAAGGGCCAAGCGAGGCAATGGTTGGATCAAAGAAAATCCCACCAGCTTGACTAGTATACCCCATTATTTTGATCAGTTCAGTCAACAAGTTTTCTCTATTTCGAAATCTCCGTAATCAAAAGTTTTTTAATATTTGGCTGCCAAATTCATTTCAACGACTAACTAAAAAAAAACGTGCCACTTGTCGCCAACACAAGATCACGAGCGAAAGTGACCGATTCATGCGACGCACCAAGACCGGAAACTCGAAGAGTGCTCGCATGAAGACGCGTTCACAATCATGATGTAAGGGCGCAACTACCGGGGAAGCTATGGACTAAATAATTACTAACTAGTTATATAAACAATTAATCGCAAATATATATATATATATATATATATACATACATATGGTTTCGGTTTCTATTCCTTTGGAATAGAACTGAAGGGCCTATGACACGGCCACCGAACGCGTCCTCGGATTGCGGATAGAGGGTCCCTGTACCAAGAATTTCTGCTGAATATGGTTACAATAATTAATAAGCAGTCGCAGACAATTGTCCAGGGATGGTCCCGAAGGAATAACCCCTAAGCG
>JAABKJ010005701.1:0-22732 GCA_011634705.1 Andricus grossulariae | reverse complement strand
TCGTGATTTTCAAAAATTCATTTAAAAAAAACTAGGGCCCAATTACAAGAAAGCCGCTATACGTGTCTAATATTTTTTGACGTTCTATCGATTTATATTAGTCTCATGTCAAAGTCAATGTCGCAGAGCAGGCCTTCCCCTTGTGAGATTTTTTCGACAAAATCAAAGCGGTACATTAGCGTAATTAGCTCGAGCGTGCGGCTTAGATTCAGGTTGTTCAGGTAGGGTTTGAATCCCTAACGGGGACGATTTTTCATAGCTTTGTGCGTGCGATTATATTTGTAAGTGTCCGTGTTTTCAATTGCGTAATTTCAAAAATAAGTCAAGTACAATTATTATAAATAAAACAGTTTTTCCCCTTTATTTATCTGTTCCAAGCTGCTGTAATGGATAGGGCAATATGGGACGCGGAAATATTCCGCATAGAGTCAGATAAAAAACCAGATAATCCAAATTTGTTACACCGTATAAGAATCCGTATAGAGCCCGTCAAAATACCGCATAGGGCAATATGTACAGCGGAAATATTCCGCATAGAGCTGGATAAAGAACCAGATTGACCAAATAAAATAGGGCTGGACACCGAAAGTATTTCGTATACAACCGGATAAAAAACCAGATAGAAAATGTTGTATGCACCGACCAAGTTCCGCATAGAACCAGATTTAAAACCAGGCATAAATACCGTATAAAAATCAAGATAGGTGCGAAGGAATTCTGAATCCTATCCGTCTCTATCGGATCCTATCTGTCATTTTAAGCAGAGGTGGTTTTCTTGGAACCCTCTAAAACAGACCTATGGGTGTCAAATTCTAAAATTAGATTTTTATTCGTATTCTATGGCTAATTGCGAAGCAAAACATAGAGGGTCAACTCGATACACCTAATATTGACAATTTTGAATCAAATTTATTTAAAAAATAAATGCATTTATTTTGTTTTCGATTTGAATATATCTCGAGGGGGGCGGGGGGCATGGAAATTAGAAGAAAAAGAAAATTTTGACCACTCTAGTATTATCTTGAAGTTCTAATCCAAACATGTATTTTTATAGCTTGAATAGGAAGTAAGCTAACAACATATTTCAGAAAACAACTGTAATCTTTTAAATCTCTTGAAATCCGTTTTTTTTTCTTTTTAAATTTTGCGGCTGTTATTGCTCTGAAATAGTCGATAGTAATTTTGGGTTGTACAAGAGTTGCCGTCAGTTTGATCGAAAAAGTATAATAAAGGACTCCGCACAAAATATGAGTAAAAGGCTTTTCGGTCAAATTAGCTAAAACTACGGGGAATAATTCTCGATGTGATGCTGATCAAAATTTGTTATGGGCATAAAGCCCAATAATCAAGTGTTCAGGTATTCGAAGCTCCGGAAAAGCAGTAGTGTGTGTTATTCTTATGCTTGAGATGAATAATACCTATAAGTATATCACGTATGCTTGTGTGTGATGGATGTGAAGATATTTCGTGTACTTAGTACTTAGTCACACACTCACAAACAGCACAAAATCACACACGAAGAACTAGCAGCTTTAAATTTCTTTCTCTGATACCGGCACTCAATTCAACAACCCCTTTCCGTACGCACACTTTACACACTTCAACCTTATTTACTAGCACAACAATCCAGTACTTCCATCATACATACGCTTTCATGTACCCAGGCTCATACACAACTACCAATTACCTTCACACCAACAGACAGGTTATTAATCACCTTCCACACTAACAAATGCACAATATTTTTTATACTTCCACAAATTAACTTGCAACCCTCAAACTAACACGCAAGCTACACTTCAAACCCTTTTCCTCATTTTTAATCGCACACCCTCTCTTTCTGCTGAGACTTGTACTTACTCACACATTTAATACCTATCCCCCCGCCTTGCTAACACCATACTAACCCCCTGACCCTCCCACATAACAATATCTTCCAACATAGTAAATTATATACACTAACCTGAATACAAATACCTGAACACTTGATTATCGGGGGTTATGCCCATAACAAATTTTGATCGGCATCACATCAAGAATTATTCCTTGAAGTTACAGCGAATTTTACTGAAGAATTTGCACTCATATTTGATGAGGGTTCTTTTGCTTATAATAGGACGCTAAAAATTTATTTACTGTATCAGCAAAACACATGATGAATTACATTAAGGATAATAAATAATTCAAGTAGTTTCAATGTATCTTGTCTGGAAATATTGAGAAACTAGAAAGCTGTAGTTTCATTAAGAAAGTTTAGCAAAGAAGCGAAAGTAAAGCTGATTATTTTTTAATCTCAATTTAATCTTTATAACAGCAATTATCTAAAAAAATGTAATATAATAAAAATAACGGAATGTTTCCAGGTTGTTTGAAGTTGTATTAAACTTGACTTTCATCATAAATGTGTGTTCTTTGTAATTTATGTACTTTCTGGAGTCCCCTTACAGTCTTCTATTTTTACTCCCCTATTTTGTCTAAAATATTTTTTCGGATCAGTGTGATGCTTGTTTTAATCCTTTTACGTTTTTTGTACAGTTTCCGTTGGATTACATCTATTCCGAGGCGAAGGCTGCATCCATGATCCACGAGTGGGACGTCGCGCATAAAAAAGTATATAAAGGGTCTTTATAAATGAAAAATGATGGAATCTGATGAGGAAGTGTATAGCGATCCAAATTCCTGTGAGGAATCCGACGAAATCACAACTGAGATTGAGTACAAAAACTTGAGTGACGAGAAGGATGTTGACAATTATCCCTTCAAAGTTCTTTCTACAAATGAAATTGTACAGCACATGGCTGACTGCATAAAAAAAGTAACGACAGTTGTCGGTCTTCCAGCAACAGTAACCCGGATTTTGCTCAACCACTTCAAATGGGACGAAGTGAAGATGTTCGAACGATTTTACGACGGAGATCAAGAAAAACTCTTTGATGAAGCACACGTTGTAAATCCTTTCAAATCTTCAATCAACCAAGCTTTCAAATCTTCCAAAAAATGTTGTTCAGCGAATCAAACCGAAGATTGTCAATTCTGTTGCGAGTCTCTGACAGCACCTTTGATAACTGCACTCGATTGTGGACACCGATTCTGTGCTACTTGTTGGGACGAATATCTAACGACAAAAATCATGGAGGATAGCATTGGTCAAACAATTACTTGCGCGGCACAAAATTGTAAGATCCTCGTCGACTATGACAGTCCCATTCATCTCATCAAGTCTCCCGAAATCAAACTAAAGTACCAATACCTCATCACGAAGAGCTTCGTCGAATGCAACAGGCTCCTGAGGTGGTGTCCATCCCCAGGTTGCAAGAACGCCATAAGGGTTGAATACGTCGAATCGCGATGCGTGACTTGCACGTGTGGATATACATTTTGTTTCTTCTGCGGAGAAAACTGGCACGACCCGCTCAAATGCGAAATTCTGAAAAATTGGATCAAAAAATGCAACGAGGACTTTCCGTCATATAAATGGATAGTGGAGAACACTAAAGATTGTCCTATGTGTGCCTACCCGGTTCAGCGGGACAAAGACAGCATTCAGTTGACTTGTGGAAACGGGAGCTGTGCATACGAGTTCTGCTGGGTCTGTCTAGGAAAGTGGTGCTCGCACAATATATTTTCGACTCATTGTAACCGCTCTCCTGAAAGTACGAATCGCAATGAACGAGCTTCTTTCGACAAAAGATTCTGGTTCTACTGCAATCGCTATATGAATCACAAACAGGCTCTCAAGTTGAAGCACAAGCTCTACGCGAGTATCCAGGAGAAAAGGGAGAAGTTTTGTAAGGATAAGCAGTTCCCAAAATCATGGAGCGATTGTGTTTTCCTGAAGGAAGCCGTGGACACTCTTTGCCTCTGCAGACAAACTCTAATGTACACCTGCGTCTTATCTTATTATTTGCTGGAAAATAACCAGGCGCTGATTTTTAAGAACAACCAGCAGGAACTTGAAAGCCAAACGGAGTTATTGTCAGAGTATTTGGAACGAGATATTACTAGTGAAACTGTTGCTAACATCAAACAGGACGTCGAAAAGAAGTCTACATTATGTTCTCGTAAGAGGGAGGAGCTTCTCAAAGATGCGCATAAGGGATACGAGCAAGAATGGTGGAAATTCAGAGAATTTTCGTGAGCAAAAATAGAGAGCTATTGGAAATTTCGGTCGATTTCGTCATCTGGAAAAAGAGTTTTCACGAGATTGTGAGCCATTATCAAAAAAACAAAGTGTTCTAGGTGGAATTTCCTTCTTATACAGTCAAAAAAAAAAATTCTTATAAAAAATGTTATTCCCAAAAAAAAAACAAATTAATTATTCTACTGTATCATGTATGTTTCAAAAAATTATAATCTTAAACGATTAAGATGAAAATTCTATCTGAAACACTTTTTTCGATACAGACTTATTTTTATTGTGCAGTTTAACCAAAAAAGTCTGTAATGTTCAAATCTATTTTTCTTGTAATTATTAGAGATCAAAGATAGGAAATTTTCCTAACTATTCTTTTGTTTATATTGTTAAGTTCGACGTATATGCGGTATTTGTAGATAAGTACCAATGAATCAATTACTTCATTGAAATCTTCTAGAGATGAGTAACTGCGACTAATCCTTTTATTTATTTTTTTGTTATTTTTATTTTTTTTATATATTCGGTGAACCGGTATTCTTTTACCATATTCGTACGGAGAGTTTCAACATTCACATAATTATTAGTGTGCGTCGAAAAAAAACAAGTTTTGGAAATCGAATTGGCAACAATGTGGAAAAGTAGTGTATTGGGACCCTTAAAAAGTATAAATCATTTGGTTTCGATGTCTTTCTCGTGCCCAAAAATTTGGGCAGTCTTCAATGAACATTTTCTAGGAAATAATTTATATTTAGTAGACCCCTCTTCTCAAAAAACATTGTTAAAATCTACAGAAACGTCGGGAGAATTATTTCAAACATTTGAGGCTTTTCTACCTATACAAATACACTAGAAAAAATTTAACACCCTGGAAAATAGATATTTGGAAAAAACACAAAATTCACTTTTTCCAAAATTTACTGTGCTTACATTTATTAATTTCCAAGCCTGTCGAATTTGTTTCTAGTGTATTTTTATGCGTAGAAAAGCCTCAAATATCTGAAATAATTCTCCAGACGTTTTTGTATATTTTAAACATGTTTTTTGAAAACAGGGGTCTACTAAACCTAAATTATTTCCTGGAGAACAGTCATTAAAGAACTGTCAGAATTTTTGGAGACGAGGAAGACCCGGAAGAACACAAACAAAATTGAAACAATAGCAAATCTATGAAAATTTTAATTTTTCAAAACAAATTTTCATAACGCGCGCTTAGAAGGCCTTAATCAATCGACACCAAATAGTTTACACTTTTTTAGGGTCCCAGTATACATAGTTCCAAATTTGACTTCTAAAATTTAGTTTCTTCGACCCACCCTAATAATTATGACTCATATTTAAGGCATCTATCTAGACTTTATTTTTCCATGAGTGGTTTATTTTCAGACTATTTCGACATTCGTGACTATCAACTTCTGGGAATTATTGTCTTGTCATTATCATTTTAGCGAATAAAAGTGCCGTTTTGTCAAAAAGAGATTTTCTTCATCAAGTACTTTCAAAGTGAATTTGAAAATTGGTAAGTTTATGGAGTGAGGAATAGTAGAAAAATAATGATTTTTACACACGCTTTTATAGTACGTTGATTGAAAAATCCCCTAAAACGCCTGAAATCGATCATTTTTATCCAATTTTCCCCTTCTTTGCAAGGTTTCGATACATATTTTAAAAACCATATAAGAAATTCAAGGCATTTGAAAAAAATACACTTTGGAAAAGATTCTTTTTGAGGATACTAATTTAAAATATTTCTTAAACGATTTATTTAAATTTTCAAAAATATAGATGAATTTTTTACCTAGGAATTGAATTTTTAACCAACAAGATTAATTTTCTGTCAAAGAAGACCACTTTAACCAAAGCTATGAATTTCCAACTAAAATGATGAATCTTCATACAAAGAAAATTAATTTTTTACAAAGTAGTTCAACCGAACAAGATTTTAATTTAAAATCAGAAACAGACAAATTAAAAAAAAATTATAACAAAAGCATTGAATCCTCAACCAAAAAAGACTGATTTTCAACTAAATAGTTGAATATTTATCCAAAAAGATGAATTTTCAACTAAAGTGATGAATCCTCAGTCAAAAAATTAATTTTCTTTACTAAAGTAGCTAAACTTTTTATCAAGCAGTTTAGTTTTCCACCAAAAAATATTAATTCTCTAACAACATAGTCGATATTTCAACGAAAAAAGATTTTAATTCTGAATTACATCAAGTTGAATTAAACAAGAAAAAAACGAATTTGTACAAAACAGTTTAATTTTCAAGAGAAAAGTTAACTCAGCCAAAAAAAAAAGAATTTTCTAAAAAATGGTCCAATTTTTAACCAAATTGTTGAAGTTCTCAACATGCATTTTTAAGCCAAAAAGATGAATTTGCCACAAATCAGTTGAATTTTCAATTCGAAAATATCCATTGCAACCGAAAATATTAATTTTGTACCAAATAAGATGAATTCTCAACCAAAGCGATGAAATTTCGACTGAAATGATGAATCTTCAATTTAAAAATTAATTTTTAATAAAGTAGCTCAACTTGAAGTTCAATTTTCAACCAAAAAAGATTAATTCCTAACGAAAAACTTTATAAATTATTTGATGTTCATTGCTTTTTGTCTACGGGTCTAAAATCAATTTTTTTTAATATTGATTTTGATTTCTAAATTGTGAAAAAATTTCTCTATAGCTCCGCTATTGACAAAAAGATGAATTGAACACAAAAATACGAATTGTGTACAAAACAATTTAATTTTCTAACGAAAAATGTTAATATTCAGCAGAAAAGTTAATTTTCAACAACAACAAAAAAACACAAATTAAAAAAAAAAGTCAGATGTTAAACCAAATTGTTAAAGGTTCAATCCAAAAGGACGAATTCTCTACAAAACAGTTGAATTTTCAAAAGAAAACTTAATTTTCGAGCAAATAGTTGAATCTTCTAATAAATTGGTGCATTACAATGTGTACATAAAACAGTTGAATTTTCAATCCGAAAACATAAATTTTCTACATAAAATCTAATCTTAACCAAATAGTTAAATCTTATACCAAAACTATAAAAATTTTAACACTAAAAGAAGAATTTTTAACAACACAGTTTATTTTTCTACCAAAAAGGATGAATTTTGAACACAAGTGTTGAATTTTCAACAGTTTAGTTAAATTTCTAACGAAATATTCAAATTCCTAACAGAAAAAGATGAATGCTTAACCAAAAATATAAATTAGATTTTTCAGTCAAGAAGATTTAACTGTTAATTGGATTCTGTGAATTCAGTTCGTATTTAAGTGGAAAAACGAGATAAAGGGAATATATGTGAAATCTGCAATAAATAATTAGGAAAAAAAATTTTAGGAAACGAAAATAATTTGCAAAAAGGCAGCTTATATTAGGACCCTCTAATGAAGTATAATTAATTTGGAGTGGATTGTTATATGGATTTGTTTTGCATGTTATCAAACTGCGTATTTTAAAACATTCTTATCTTTCTAATATTATTTTCTTAATTTCTGTTGTTTTATAAAATAATATTTTTTAAGTGACATTAAACAATGTTTTGAACATCTGAGAGCTTTCAAGTGATAAAAATACATAAGTTAGAAATTTAAACGTCTAAGGAAGCAAAAAAAGAAAAAGGAGATTTTTAAATAGTCACTTTTACAGATTATGTATTTCCTGCTTACTCAGGAAAAAACTTTGTATAGCTCAGGCCAGCTATTTTGGCTAGTTTGGCCAGCTAGTTTGGATGAAAATTCAAAATGATAGATCATTTTCAAAATTTTCGAGACTATTTATTTCAAGCTTTAAAAAATCTATGTACGGCTATTCGTAGTATAAATTCTTTCTTCCTTCTTTATTTTGTTTATATGCTCTCCCTTTAAGGAGTTTGAGAGATTTTACATAAGAATTACACATATTCTTACAAACAAGCCTTATACTACCTTACTAAATATTTGCTACATATCGTCTTAAATTATTATTCTTATTTCTTAACGTTGCGACTTTGCCCTGGGCTTCCATTTCCTCTTACCATTATCAATCTCAAAAGTGGACTCTATTCCGCAACACTGCTTCGTAATTCTGCTTCTTTAGGAGTCATTTTTTGGCTTTTTTTCTACCCTGTGAAATAAGCTTTCCCTCTCAGATCTCCTAGCTTCCTCATCCATTCCTCCCCCTGTCCATTTTCATTTAGAATCCATTTAATTCTCTCTTCTACACTCTCCCCTCTCCCTTCGTCACCTGTAAACCTCTCTAACACATGCAACCATGTTTCTTGCTCATACGTACATACTCTACACAGATTCTCTTCCTCATTCATCAAATGCCTACATGCTCTTACACCCTCTCTTATTCTGAATCTCACTGCTCTATTCCATTTGCTCTCTTTTTGTAATATTTTTCTCTCATTCTCCCATTTTGAACGCCCCACGTTACCCCTCCTCTCTTTGTCCATAACCTCCCTAGCTCACACTTGTGCAATTTTGCTTCCCTCTCCCCTTCTTAGTTTCTCTTCTAAGTTCCAAGCTCTTTTCAGTTGGCTGACCACCAGTTTTTCTCGTCCTATTTCTTCCCTTAGCATATAATTTGGGCAGCTCCAACTCACTCCCACAACCCACCTCAAAAATCTCTCATGCAAACTTTCCACTCTCTTATGTTCTTTCCATCCCCAAATTTCCACTCCGTAGCCAAATAGCTTAACACTGACCATACGAACACATCAAACATCCACATTCTCATCCTCTAGTCGTCCTTAAACCTTCTTTTTCCTATACCACATACTTATCCCATTACTTTGCTCGCGCACTTTCTCACCTGCAGTTTGCTTCCTCCTCTCATTTCGAACCAAAATCCTAGGTAGCAAAACTCCACAAACTCCACCACTACGTTATTTATCTTCCCTTTGTACTCTACTCTACCCTTTTTATTTCTAAAACACATAATCTCAGTATTTTTTACATTCACTGTTTAGCTCTTATTTCTTACATAGTCTTCGAACACTCTCATCATCAGATTCATACCTCTTTCATCATCCGCTACTAGAACTACATCATCTGCATATGCTAGTGAGTACACTTTGCCTGTTCTTAATGTTGTCCCCCTTTCCCTTTCCTCTCCAACCTCTCCTCTAAATCTGCCAAAGGAATACTAAACAGAAGTGGGTTCAATGGTCACCCTTGCCTGAGCACCCTTCCTGTCCAGAATTCCTCTTCTTTCTTGTCTCCTATCTTCACCCTTATCTTAGTTTACACAAATATTTATTTTATCCTCTCTATTAATCCTTCGTCTACTCCTCTCTCTTTCATGGCTGCCGATATCATCCTCCTGTTAACTAAGTCAAATGCTGACTTAAAATCGACAAAAAGTGCGACTAGTTTTCCTTTCTTTCGCCCTAGGTTCCTATTTACTAGATAGTTGAGCACGTAGATGTTATTTGTGGTTCCCATCCCTTTTCTAAAACCCGTTTGATTCTGTGGTATACTTCTCTTTTCTTCCACATGTCTTTCTAACCACCTTCTAAGGGAGCGTCCATAAAGTAGCCTGTTCGTCTTTTGTTTGAATAAAGACGAAAAGAAAATTGCGGCTAAGTGATAAAGGACACAACGTTATAAACAAAAGAAAAACAGGCTACGTAGTTTATGGACGACCCCTAAGCACTTCCGCATAAATTTTATATCCCACCGACATGAGTGTGATCGCTCGATATTCCTCTACACTTTTGCCCTCTCCCTTCTTAATCAACGGTACTACTAGTCCTGTCTTCCATTCCTCCGGCCACCCTTCTCCTTTCCAAATCTTATTGCAAATCTTCCACATCTCTTCTCTCACTCCTAATCCTCCATATTTCAGTGCTTCATTTTCCTGGCCGTCTTCTCGTGTTTCCTTATTTCTTTTCAACAGAGCAATCGCCTCATTCACCTCTTTCCTACTAATCTCGTTTTCGCTGTCCTCGTCTCCCTCTACCGCTTTTCTTCCTTTTCCCTATTTTCCACCGCTCCAAAGAGCCCCTTGAAGTGCTTCGTCCACTTTTTCATTTCTATTTCTTCAGGTATGCCCTTCCTTCCCCCTCTTTCCCTGCTTATCACTTCCCATTCCCTTCCTTCCTTTGCCGCTTTCTCTACCACCTTCATGTACCTTTCTTTCACCTTCCGTCACTTTCCTTCATCCTATCTTTACTTTTCCTGCATTCATCATCCCACAATTTCTGTTCCCTCTTTTCTTCATTCTTCCCCCTCCCTCGCTTTGAGCCACCACATATCATTGTCGCGATCACCGAAAAGTGTTCTGAGCCTATCACGTCGCCTACTTCCATTTTAACCATCAAGTTCCTTATTCTTTCTTCTGCCAGCATGTAATCTATAACGGTGTCCCCTATACCCGCGTACGTATATTCCCCTTCTTCATCCCCCTTGGTATTGCCGTTACAAATGAACCATCCCGCCTCTCCCAACAAGTCCAGAAGCATCCTACCCTCCCGATCCGTTTCCTTTTGCTTCGAATTTCTTACAAACGGTCCATGCATTCAAGTCCCCCCTATTAAGACCAACCTCTCATCTTTTTCCTCTGTCCATTTCCTTATTGTTCTCCCTCCGTCCTTTTCTTCTATATACTCTCCCTTTTCTTTCTCCACCACCAGTTCCTATCTTACCCCTGACACCATGCCACCTATTCCTCACATGCTCCTTTCTCGCTGCTTGCATCTTCCACTCATATGCTTTCGGTAGTATTCTTTTCATGCCTTTCCACTCCTTCTCTTCTACCCACGTCTCACTCATCATTATCAAATCCCACTTCGGCAATGTTCCCCAAAATCCTTTGTCCTTGTTTTTTAATCCTAACACGTTCAGGACGCTACTTTCACGTGGCTCTTTTTGTCTTTCTCACCTTTCTTTCTTGGATTCAAGTCCTCTTATCTTTTAAACCCCGCCCCCCTCCGTGATACTTGGATTCCCCTTTTCCTCTCTCTTTGCCCCTTCGCACAAATTTGTTATAAATTATTTTTTGATAGGACTCATTTTTTTATTCGTTAAAATATTACATTAAAAATAAAGAAAATTAATTTTTGGACAAACGACACAATCTGCGAAAAAAATAGACAAAAGTAGTTTAAAAATAAAGAGCTACGAATTTGTCATTTATTGTTTTTTGATAGGATACGCAGTTTTTGTTTTAATTGTGAAAAAAAACATTAAAAATAACAAAAGTAAATGTTTGGAAAAAAAAACGCAAGATACGAAAAAAAAAATTAAGACACAAAATGTTCACCCTAAAAAGATCTATAAACATGTTATGAATAATTTTTCGATGGAACGCGTAGTTTTTGTTTTATTCCAAAAAAATAAAATAAAAGATCAAAACTTTTGGACAAACGACACAACCTATAAAAAACTAGGAATAGAAAAAAATTGTGCACCCAAAAAAGACCTACAAATTTGTTATCAATCACTTTCTGATAGAACGGGTAGTTTTTGTTGTAATCGTAAATTATAACACTAAAAATAAAAATAAATGTGGAAAAACGCTACCAGGTGTGAAAAAAAATAATGGACAAAAGTTGTTCACCTAAAACGAGATAAAAATTGGGTTTCAATCACTTTCTTATAGGACGGGAATTTTTTGCTTATTCATAAAAAACAGCATTAAAAATTAAAAATGAAATTTTTTGGACAAACGACACAAGCTACGAAAAGAGAGAAGTCATTGAAAAAATGTGTGCATCCAACAAAAATCTACAAATTTGTTATGAATTATTTTTTGGTACAATGCGTTTTTTTGTCCAAGTCTTAAGAAATAACATTTAAAATAAACAAATTAATTTTTTGGAAAAACTACACACGGTGTAATAAAATGTTAATTAACAAAATTTTGTTTATATGATGCGCACTTTTGTAAATTATAAAAACAAGACAAAAATACATTTGTTTCAATATCAATGCATATTATGAATTGTAATAATATAAATTTATTGAGATGATACGGGTTTTAGGGTAGCTGAGAATAAAAATTAATACAAAATAAAGTACGAATATTAAAGTAATTATTGCAAATAAAATTTGTACTTTATTTTGCAATATCTGAAAAAGCCGTCCCAGACCGAGGTACAGAAATAAATATAATATACATTTGATATAATAGAGTTGAACATAATGTAGAAAAGTTCGCATTTCCGAGAAAATCCAGTGCGAAGCACAAGATACGTGGTAAGAATGTGTTCGTTAAAGCCAAAGGAACTTTAACAAAAGAGAATTCACAATCACCGAATGACAGTTGCTATTAATTCAAGAGTTTATGGAGTCGAAAGTGTTTCACATTATTTTGTAGATTTGAACATCCTAAGCACGAATCTGATATTCTTTTTTGTATAAAACTCCGGGAAAATTGTTTCTTCTGTAGCTAGATTTATTTTTAGGGGGGAAAAATAAAATAATGTTTTTTCTAGGTTTTTGCACCTTGAGCACCAACCTAATATTCTTTTTCCTAAAAAATCTCTCGAATATTTTTTTTTCTAGCTGAAGTTGTTTTAGGGATAAAAATAAATAAAATTAGACAATGTTGGTTTATAAACTTTTATGTGCTAAACACGAAGCTTTTATGAATTTTTCTTGGAAACTTCGCAACATTTTTTTTATCAGATTCTTTTTACATATAAAATGACTTTATCTACAAAAAAAAAAAACATTTTCCCGAGATTTTAAACAGAAATGAATATGAGATTTGTGCTCAGCATGTGAAAATCTACAAAAAACAATATGTTATAATCGTCTCCATGAACCCGTGTTTTAATTTCCCTCCTTTTATGGGCCATCTACTAGGTTAATCACTCGCACTTATGCTTTTCCGTGACAGGTAAGTAAAATTCCTAATTATTTGCAAATGAATATTTCTTTTAAGGTATATAAATATGTACATTTTGAATTAAAAAATGATTGATTTCAGCCCAAGAAATTTTAATTAAATGTGCAATGAATTGGAATTAATATTTCTTTGAATTGACGGAAGGAATCTATTTGGAAATCAACCAAATCTTTTAAAGACTTAAAAGACTATTTGCCCACATGAAGTTTTTGAATACTCGAAGAAGAAAAATACAGAAGAATACAGTGCGCGTGTTACCGGGATTTTGGGGCATTAATCGCCTCAGATCGATCTCGATAAGGGGTGAGAATAGACGGGAAGAAGTGCAAAGAACATTAGACTTTTTGGCACGTGACAAAAATAATTTCAATAATAGTGACAGTGATGATAATGATAATGTTGATGATGGCTGGGACCAAGTGTTGGCCTATATTAATATCACCGAGTCTCCTGAAAGTATAGTGAAAAGGATGTGTGACACTGTTAATACACTGGCTTATGTTATCGCCGAAGGTCTTTGCCAAAATTTCTTTTCACTCAAGGAATATGTCGAATTTATTAAATCACAAGTGTTGGGATTTTGGGGTGCAATAAAATTGCAGAAAAATGTCTCAGTTGTGTGGTTGTGAAGTGACATCTCTCAACGCATTGATTCACGAGATGGGATTGCACCCCATGGCGAATCCAAATTTTAAAAATGTTATGGAATTATGAAATTATTTCTGAGTCAAATGTTGGAGCTTATACTCTTTTGTACAGTGGACGGGCGGCCGGCCCCAAAACATAAATATCTTAACCCTAAATATCTTGAAATATTAAAAAAAAAGATGATAACCACAATTTCAACGGTTAAAAAAACCCGCAGGTATGGATGTGGGTAATGTGGAGGAGGATGAGGAGGAAGAGGTGGAAGAGGAAAGAGTCGTTCTTTTCCCCGTGATTCCACGGAGAAGAAAAAATCCGAACTCTCCCGATCGTTTCAACTTTGACCTTTTTGAAGCAGGACCTAGCAGGGTGAACGAAAGACAAAACCTGCAAGGTGAATATAATATTTGATTATTCTGATCACTGTTTAAATTTTTTTTTAAGTAGTAATAATAATCAGTTTTTCAATTCATTTCATTTTTCATTACTTGTATCATATGTTGTATTATATTAATGTAATGAAATTGGTTTTTTTATAGACGTTGATACCATCAATTTATCTTATCGTTGGTATCATGTCGGGTAGTAAAATTGTCATAATCGGGGGGGCGTATAAATCGCGCGGAAGAATTAAAATATGAGAGTCGCGAAATTGAGATGAAAGTAAAAGTTCCGGACGAGAGTCAATGCCCGGTCGAATGGCTCGAAAGTTCATTTTGATATATGAGGGATCTCGATTTTACAAAAATATGGGATCTACATAGTCTGAAAAAGAGATCGCTAGTGACTATAGCTAATAACGATAATTTATGTCTACCACGCGCAATTGTCGTCGGACGTGTATATGTGAAACGTGGGAAGGAACGTAGTAAAGAAGCGCAAAAAGTATGGGATTCTGTTAGAAAGAAAATTTCTACTCATCAAAAAAAATTAGCCGAAGAATTAGTACAGCAAGCTGGTGTTAGAATACCAGCAGAAGGTTGTGGTGTCCCGAAAATGTTGGAATTTCAAAAATATCTTGCTCGTGACCAAATAGCTCTAATAATTTTTGATTTTACCAATTTTGGTAATGGCATCGAAAACCCCTTATTTATTAACCATGAGTGTTTTATACAACCTATGAAAAATGAAAAACCAACTGATCCAGTAATATTTATTTTTTATGATCTTGAGACCCAATAAGACCAATCACTTGAAGGTGATCGCACTGCAAATGTCCATGTTGCGAATCTGTGCGTTGCCCATCAAGTGGTTTTCTTCTGTCTCGAGGAGGATGATATAAAAAAGCCGTGTGAACACTGTGGTATTGTTCGGTAAATCGAAATCGCTGCGACATGCGCACACTTCTGCATCGGCTCCTACTTCAATGATTTTTTTTTTTTTTTAGAAGTCAGCAAGGAATTACAAAAGACCCCCACATTTTAGCCGGCCCTAGGGCCCCCACAACCCTAAATGCGGCCCTGATTGCACATAATGCAAAAAGTTTCGATGCACATTTCCTCTTGAAAAATTTGGTCAAATGTGATGAGTGTTCTGGTAAAAAAAAAGCCTAAGATTACAATGAATCAATCAAAAAAAAATTAAATAGAGGTCAATAAAACTAGGTTTATTGATAGTCTCAATTATTTGCAAATGGCCCTTAGTCGATTACGAGCAGCATTTGGACTTCAGGGTCAAAAGGAAGGTACCTTTCCCCATCTTTTTAACACTCCTGAAAATCAAACTTACGAGGGTGAGTTACCTGTTTTAAAATTCTATTCGCCAGACTCCATGTCAGACTCTCAGAGAGTAGAATTTTTAAAGTGATATCGGGAAAAAAGGCACAACCCGATTATAAGTTCATTTTCGAAAAAGAATTAGTCGACTATTGTGTAAACAATGTCGACATTCTTCGTCGCGCCTGTCTTGAATTTCGTAAGAAATTTTTAACAGTCGGTAACATTTACCCGTTTACCGAGTGTATCACTACACCATCGGCTTACTCACTAGTTTATAGAAAAAATCAACTCGAGGAAAATACAATTCCTATTATTCCAACTAGGAGTTATAGATGGACAGACCCTCAGTCAAAAAAGGGAGTAGAGAGGCTGTTATGAGAAGAGCAACAAGGTGATGTTAGTATTCACCATGCCTGTAGAGGTCGGGAGTATCGGTTTAAGGAGGGTATGCTAGTTGCCGGTTTTTATGAAGAACAAGAAATTGGGTTACAGCATATCCTTCAATTTCAGGGCTGTTTCTGGCATGGTTGTGAACGTTGTTTCCCCGACAATCGCAACAAACAATTAAATAGCTCGGATGAAAGTCTTAACGCTCGATTTGAGCGAACACGTTTGTTGACTCAAAAACTGAATCGCAGTGGGTATATTGTAACAGAGATGTGGGAGTGTGAATTTGATATATTGAAAGAAACCGATGCCAATCTAACAAATTGTCTCTCTATGCAACCTGTTTTAATAATTGAACCGCTAAATCCTCGTGATGCATTTTTTGAGGGACGCACGGGTAATACACGATGTTATTATGTTGTGAAAGACGGGGAAAAATGCTCTACCTCGACGTTTGCTCATTATACCCGAAAGTGTTAAAATCGGGTAAGTTCCCAGTAGGTCATCCGGAGATATACATAGATGATGAGCGTAAGGCATTAACGGGTAGCAAGCAATTGAGATATTTAAAAGTCGAAGGATTAATTAAGTGCCGAATCCATCCACCACAGACGCTCTATCACCTTCTCTGCCGTTCACGTTTCCACGGTAAACTCATGTTTGTACTTTGCCGCGAATGTTGTGTGAAGATAGAACAGGGCAACTGTACCCATGATGCAGCTTTACGTGAGTTTGAAGGAACATGGGTTTCTGATGAACTCAAGAAAGCTGTCACAATAGGGTATAAAATTGTTGAAATCCACGAAATCTGGCAATATAAAACTACTCAGTACAACCCTAGAACCGGAGAAGGTGGACTTTTCGTTAACTATATCAACATGTTTTATATAGGCATGCAAGAGTCTGAAGGTTGGCCCAGGGGTTGTATTGATGAAGTTTGAAGGCAAAGACATTTAGACGAGTTGAAGGAAAAAGAGGGGATAGAGCTTGACCGTGCGAAGATAGAGCAAAATCCAGGGTTGCGTGCTGTTGCTAAGTTATGTTTAAATTCTTTTTGGGGTAATTTCGGTCAGAAGGAGAATTTACAACAAACTGTTATTATTAAAAATCGTGAAAATCTATTAAAGATAGCATGCAATCCTGAGATAGAGGTGAAAAACTCTATCATTACAAATGACTCAACGTTGTATGTTAGTTGGAAATATAAAAAGGACACCTTTTCACCCTCGCCACTAGCAAACGTTGTTATTGCAGCTTATACCACAGCTCAAGCACGGTTAATCCTCTACGAGTACCTGGAAAAACTCGACCGTCGTGTCGTATATTATGATACGGATTCGGTAATTTTTATAGACAGGAATAATCCGGATGACTATAAATCTCTGACAGGTAAATTTTTAGGAGATTTAACTGACTTTACATTCGACCTTTCGTCTCTGGTGGCCCTAAATTTCACGCATATATTGTCACATCACTCGATGGTACTGAAAATACAACGTGTAAAGTCAAAGGGGTTACTCTAAACTATAAGAACTCCCGGGCTGTAAACTTCGAGTCAATACGGAAACTATTTGTTGAAAATTCTTAACCCATTCAGTTAACCTATCAAGCTATTCGAAGGACACCAGTGCATGACACCATCACAAGGACGGAGAACAAAATTTGCAGAGTCGTCAATTTAAAAAGACGACAAATTGAAAATTTTGATTCTCTTCCATATGGATTTAAAAAACTTCGATTTTTAAAATATATTGAATATTACGACATGTATTCACCTATGTTTTTTTTTTATTAACTCGGCCTTTATCTGGACATTTTTTTAGAATATTCATGTATGTATTTTTAGATATAAATATTTTTTAATATTTATGATTTTACAGGTTTACTAATGTGTATTTTATATGTTACAGCATATCAAATTTGGGAGAGCTCCTCGGATGAATCCTCAGATGGATCGTATTCGGATTCATCCATCCCGTGCGGGCAATCCGTAGATCGTCCCTACAGAAATAAACTAAGGAAGAAGAAAATTAGTTTATTAAAACCAAACAGGTGTAGCACCCCACTGTATGAAAGCGGGGATGAGTATGATGAGGGTGACACCTTTGAGTGATAATTTTAAATGTAAATAATGCGTTTGTGTGTATATAAGTATTGTGTTTATGTGTGTGTGTGTCTGTATCTGTGTGTAAGATTATGAGCGATAATTGTAAAAAAATGTAAAATAGAATAATTTGAAGGTATTATACGGATCAAATTATTTTTTGAGGATTTTTTCAAATTCGAACTGCAGATTTATTAGAGTGTTATCTACAGTTTGGTGTAGTGATGAAAAGACTGACCATTTCGAAGTTGAGATAATTCAATAAAACAATATTGACAAGTTTCAAAACAAAAATCTACCCTCTTATTATTTATCCTTCTCCTATTTTTAGATAATTATTTTCATAAAGTTATTTTTCATTAGAAATGAACATTAAATCCTTTTAATAAAAGTATTTAATTGAAAACATTATCCACTCACTTGAAAATATTAAAAATCGCTTAAATATCTTATTTTCTCTGGGGAAACTCCAACCACTATTACGTCACAGCACTCTGAACTCTCCAGTCGTGAATCTCCTATCCCCACTATCCTCCCTTTTCAATTTTCACGTTTGGAAACTCCCTGTGTGACGTCACAAGACCCAGAATCTTCCAGACGGACACCCGCTTCCCCCTTTCCAACTACGTAGATCTTTGCTACTCAGTCTTATCTACTGCAACGCGTCGCTGCCAGACGCGGGGCGCGGGGTAGAGAGGGGGATTAGGCCACGCTCATAACGGCGCCCCATAGTCAATCCTTACTACTGGTGGTATTTAACAAGTAATTATTCATGTGTATTCTATAGCTAATTGTGAAAAGACATGTTGAGTTTGAACTCCATTCATCTAATATTGACGATACGGAATAAAATTTACAAAAACGTCATTTTATCTTATGGGAAATACGTCTTTAACTTCATGGGGCTTGCGGAACCTCCAAATTTCAGTTTTAACTTTTTTTAAAGGCATTTATTGGACGATAAATTGCTTTCTGTACTCTGTTAACACTAGCAGTAAATACTGTTTCTAACTTTTGTCTCTAGTAAGAAGAGAATTAAAGCCAGTTATCAATTTTACAAATATCTTCTTTATTGCAGAAAAATATATTCACACAAAAGAAACAGATTGTTTAAAAAAATATTCTCTCTAATGTTTATTTATTATTTTTTCATAACTAATAGGGGTGCGTAAAATTAATGCGAGTCGGGTTGAGTTTGCGGGTTGACCCGCAGCCACACAATCAACCCGACGACCCACATTCAGCTGCAGCCCGCCAACCCGCATTCAAACCGACAACCGGCATTCAACACGCAAAAGCGCAAGAAATCCACAATCAGCCTAAAAACATGAAAAGCTTCGTAAATATAAGATTGACCGGACTAAAACTATTTTTTTTGAAAGTTTATCAAATTTTTGAAAATTTTAGAAATTTATTAAAATTTTTAATACTTATCACAATTTTGAAAGTTTGTAGAAATTTTGGGAATTTATCGAAATTGTGAAAATTTATCAGTATGTGGGTTCACCGGTTCAATACGGGTTGGCGGGCTGAATGCGGGTTGATTGCGGGTCTGCGGGAGAACCCGAAAACCCGACCCGCACACTTTTTTGCACACCCCTAATAAACGAAAAGCCAGAGCAAAGTTAACAATTTCATAAAAAAGCGCAACTTTCTAGCAATTATCTGAGAGAAAATAGTGAATGAACAATAATAAATTGTTTAAAAAGTAATGTTTATTAACATGCATTAAACTAATGAAAAGTGGACCATGGCCATACAACGGATTTTTCCATGGGTTGACTAATCGGTTTTCGATTTCACACCAGATTTCAAAAGATTACAAAATATTTCTGATGACTTAAAAATTTCATAACAATTTTACTTCGATTTTTAAACTTTCAAACGATTTGAAGGATTTTTAAGATTTAAAAACGGTACAGTACATCAGCCTTGAAAGATATCAAAACATTGTAATGATTTCAAAACATTTTGACGATTTCAAAAAATTTCAAAGATTTCAAAAAAATTCAAGTACTTCAAACTACTATTTCAAACGGTGCTAACAAATTTGAGGAGATTTAAAAAGATTTAAATGATTTCAAACGAACACACAAGATTTCAGAAACCAAAATTAAAGAAAAATTGCACAGATATTTCAAATATTTCATAAATATTTAAAAAAAAATAGCATAATTTCACAAAGATTTCAAGGATTTCAAAGATTTTATTAAAATTTTAAAGGATTCCAAAAAGTTTCTCAAAGATATACAAAGGATTACAGAAAGAATTCACAAATCTTTCAGTGGTGTCATAAAATTATATTGAAGATTTCAAAAGAATGCAATAATTATGAACATTTTTAAATATTAGCAATATCCTTGTTAATTACCACATATTTTAATTATTTATTGGTTAAATATATTAATTCCCTTATAGTACGAGGGCTGTTTGATAAGTCATTGACTTTTCGACTAAAAGATTTTTTTTCGGCAAATGAGCGTTTTACTTCTCAACATAATCTCCTTTTAGCTCGATTCATTTAGTCCACCATTTTTTCAATTTTTTTATTCCTTCCAAATAATAGGTTTTCTCAAAGCCTTCAAAATAGGCATTTGTTTCGATGATGACCTCTTCATTCGACCCAAATCTCTTACCGCCCGGCCATTTCTTCAGGTCTGGAAACAGGTAATAGTCGCAGGGGGCTAAATCTGGAGAATAAGCTGGATGAGTTAGCAGTTCATAGCCCAATTCATGGATTTTTGCCATCATGACTACACACGTGTGTACCCTTGAATTGTGCTGATGGAACAGCACTTTTTTCTTCGACAAATGCGGTCGTTTTTGCTTCAAATCAATATTGAATCTGTCCAAAAGCTCTGAATAATATTGGCCGTTGATCGTTTTACCCTTCTGAAGGTAATCGATGTAAATGATACCGCGTGCATCCCAAAAAACTGTGGCCATGTTCTTGTTGGCAGACAGACCTACCTGGGCCTTCTTTGGTGCACGTTCACCCGGAGAAACCCACTTTTTTATAGAAATATCCAACAACCTTAAGAACTACCCCTACCACATTTAACGAACCCCGTTTAAATTGCCTTCATCTAAAATCGCCAAAACAATTGTAAATTGATAATAATCACAAGAAACGCATTTCCAAGACTGTAGTAAATATCCAAAAACCCTCAAGAACTACCCCTACCACATTCAACGAATCCCGTCTCGACTGCCTTCATCTAAAATCGCAAAAAAAAAAAATTGTAATTGATAATAATCACAAGACACGTATTTCCAATACTGTACTTTATATCTTTATAACCACAGAAATATCCAGCAATCCTCAAGAACTACCCCTACCACATTTAACGAACCCCGTTTAGATTGCCTTCATCTAAAATCGCAAAAAAGAAATTTTAATTGATAATATTCACAAGCACGCATTTCCGAGAGTGTAGTAAATATCCTTATAACCACAGAAATATCCAAAAACCCTCAAAAACTACCCCTACCACATTCAACGAACCCCGTCTCGATTGCCTTCGTATAAAATAGTTGGATATTTCTGTGGTTATAAGGATATTGATTACAGTCTTGGAAATACGTGTCTTGTGATTATTGTCAATACGCCAAATTTTCGGCCATTTTAGATGAAGGCAGTCGAGATGGGGTTCATTGAATGTGGTAGGGGTAGCTCTTGAGGGTTGTTGGATATTTCTGTGGTTATAAGGATATTTAGTACAGCCTTGGAAATGCATGTCTTATGATTTCTATTTTTTTAATTTGTTGAGGTTTTAGTTGAAGGCACCGGAGACGGTGTTCTTTAAATGTGCTATGATAGGGGTAGTTTTAGAAATCGGCATAATGCGTATTGCCTAGTTTCCTCTGTAAAAACAGAACATTTCATCTCCTTCAGATTCTGCGACTTGAGGAGTACAATCTGCTTGATTTGAAATGGATTTTATAACAACTAATTTGTTCAATATTCGTCTTTTTTCGTTGAATCCAACTGGTTGATCATTCATTTTTGTAGTGTTTAAAACTATTTTTTATGCGTAAATTGAACTATTTTATTGTTTGTTTGAAACCACTTTTTAAGTTGAAAATTCAACTATTTGGTTAAAAATGTATGAATTTACTGAAAATTTGTCTTACGATAAAAACTTCAAATATTTTGTTGAAAATTCAACTATTTTGTTAAATTCATCTTACCTCTTCGAAAATTCAACTGCTTTGTAGAAAATTCGTTGTTTTGTACTGAAAGTTCACCTTTTATGGCCGAAATGTCATATTTCTTAGTTTAAAATTCATCTCTTTTGGCTGAAAATAAACTTTTTTGTCGAAAATTCAACTTTTCGGGTTCAAAACTTACCTGTCGTCGAAAAAAATCATCTTTTTAGGCTTGAAATTTCAAATGTTTTGTTGACAATGCAAATTCTAATTTTTTTTAGTCCATTCCCATATTATTCTCTAGGACAAAAAAATGAAACTCGAATTCGGGAGAGTTATAATTTAACATCATTCATTAAAAGTGGTGTCACGCATAAAAGCTGACAAACAACATTGTTTTAATTCTAAATTATAATAACGGTATAATAAGTATTCAGATCGTACAATGCATTGGCAGAGTATAACAAAAAAACAATGTTGTGAAAATGGTCATAGGTTACGTTTCCTTCTAGAAATAATGAATTGAACACGATTCAGAACGATTCACAGTTGTCAAACCCTCAATCGTTGTCAATCGTTCCTAATCGGTGTACGATTTGTTAATCGATTTTAATTATTTTCTATTGTGCATGGAGGTTATGTTTCCATTCCTAATGTTCTTAATTGTTTTCAATCGGAGCGGCAATTTAGGTGGCGACCGGCGTTTGTTTTCTCTGACGAAAAATAACCTAAAATAG
>JAABKJ010005700.1:0-22734 GCA_011634705.1 Andricus grossulariae | reverse complement strand
ATTATGCGCAGAGGTTTCATGCCAATCGCGTTAATTTTACTCTTGTCCTTTTCTTGACATGTCCATGTCTCGCTACCATATAGCACAGCCGGCACAAATAAAGTATTATATAAGGCCATTTTAGGTTTTTTTGATTTGTTTTTATTTCTGAGAATGGACCCTGCTCTACCGATTCTGCGTTAAATAAGCCATATTGAAAGTAATTGTGCCTTGCTGGTATTGAATTATGATATGAGGAAGACAACAATAAAAATCCGATTTTCAAGGAATTTTGTACCTTCTTCAACTTCAACTTCAACTCTTGGCAATAGCTAGGAAAATGAATCTAATACACTCAACTTCCGATATAAGAACCCCCGGCTCACGATATTCCTAGAACTGATGGCCTCCGCAGTTTTGCGATGAGAGGTGCCGCGGGGCCGAAAGAGAGGCTGTACTCAATCAGGCGTGATAAATAGATCGACGGCCGCACTTTCAGCGCGTTAGTTGTATCAGGTTGCGTCATGCGCCCAAATCCAACAGAAATTATTCATGCGGCCCTGTCTGCTTACGTTTGGATTCCCCTGATTCAAGGCCAATGCACAAAACCGTTCAAAATAACATCTTCATTTAGGATTTTAACATTCATTTCAACACTTAAACATTGAAAAATCTTCCCGGGTTGATGAAATAATAATTTTATGTTCGTGCATGCTAAATTTAAGGTACAATTTAGCATGCTCATACAAACGAAAAATATTTTATGAACCTGCACAAATTTTTGAATATTCGATGGCTCAAATAAAATTTAAAATCCTCAAGATCACTTTTGTAAAGTATAAAATTAATTAGTTAATCTTCCTAGTTCTTGCCAATAGTTGAAGTTGAAGTACAAAATTCATTGAAAAATGGAATTTTAGTTTTATCTCTCTCACGTGATAATTCAATACCGCCATGGCCAAGTTACTTCAACCAGGACTCATTCGGCGAAAATTTTAATAAGGTTTCTAAATGTTGAAAAAAAATGATTACCTATATTCTGGATGGCGCTATCATATTTCAAAGTTAAGGCTAATTTTAATTAGATCACCCGGCTGGCGGTCAGAAACTATCTGCCGCTGGTCTATTTGTCGCAAATTATAATAAAAATTAAAAGAGTCTTAAATTTAGTGTTTTAATACGTTGCCAATCAAAACTAAGGGATTAACTTTATCGTTATTTTCGAAAAATCATGTTAAATTCTCAACTCTTAAAGAATTTTTGTTTTAAAGTATCTTTAAACTGAAATTTAAAGTTCATTTCACGTAAAATATTGAAGAATCTTATAATAATCAGTCAAGTAAATTTTCTTTTGTTCAACACAAATATAATTTTTGTATATATATATATATATATTTATAATAATTTTTTCGATGAAAAAACGTTTAAAATTGTAAATGTTGACTTAAAAACATTACAAAATCAATAGTTTGATATTAAAACGTTTTATAATTAGATGGTCTCAAATATTAGTACTTCAGATTCAAACATTTAATGCATCAAATATTATGCATGGGTTTAAAACTAAACAATGGTTTTTAAATTTCAAGTTAAAAATTTCAAACTTGCAAATTTTAAATTAATAATTTTGTTTAATTACAGGGTGGTAGTTTTAATCTTTTTGCAGAAATTTTGAACAGTTACTAAGTCTTTCGATGTAATCAAAACTGAACTGCAAATTTAAGCACTCAAAGTGGATTTCTTTTGCATTTTGAACTTTTAAAATTTTTAATTAAGCAATTTTTCTTTGAAAATTTTTTTATTCAAACCGTTAATAATTTAAACCTATAAAATGGAAGCTTTCATCATCTTTCAATTGAACAATTTTAAATTAAATGCCGTTGAACTGCAATATTTTACACTTCTATAAACTTAAATGGTTAAAGATTTCTGTTTAAAAAATATAAATCCACGCTATCATTTTCAATGCTCTAAGTTGAAGAATAAATAAAAAAATGCAATTAAAAAATTATACTATTTTAAGCAATTTTATGTTAGAAATATTACAAATTGAATGATTACATTTTTTTAACTGAACAATTCTTAAATTAGAAGTTACATCATTTTAATTTCAAGTCGCTTTAAATTAATATGTCAGTTTCAAATTGCTTAGTTTTTAATATTTGATTTATAATTGTTTATTTTAAATTGGAAATACTAGGATTCAAAATTAATAAAAGCGTTTAATTATTTATATTAAAAATGTATGCTTAAAAATGAAGATCTAAAATAGAGAATTTCTAAGTTAAATGATTTCAGAATTACGCATTGAAAAGTAATTGATTTCATCATTGGAAAAGTTAACAACTGAACTAAAATTTAGAAAAAAAAGTTAAAATAGAACTGAGCTTTATTATTCAAAAATATTTCTAAAATTTTCGTTTAAAAGATACATTCATTGTCATTTCCGGATTTCCCCGTTTCCCTGGTGCAGAAGTCACCCTGAAATAAATCAATTTTGAAGATTTACAATTGAAAGTCAAGATGTATAAAATTCGTCATTTATGAAGATATTAATTACGATTAATAATTTTTCTAGCATGTAATGCATATGGACGATGAAATTCCCATTCACATAATAGTTTAGTTTACCAGAGTGGAAAATCATCTTGCTGCCCTCCCGGAGACCAGTGTTCAATTCCTGCCAGATTCTTGTATAACTAGAATTTTTCTGTTTTACCTGTTACAATATCATACAATGCCCAATTCTATGTTTAAAAATATATATATACTTAATTTTTAAACACAGTTGACCACTCTATAAATCGAAATATTTTTTTGGTCTTGGTAACGGACTGGCGACCTTGAAATTTCCGAATTCCGATATTTTTCTCATCGCAGTGGTGGCCTGTGAAAGGTCCAGGCTCCCACTTTATTTTCACTAGACTTGAATTTCAGAAAGTTCAAGATTCCCGTTAAGAAAATTATTGCCCCCTTTAAGAATTTTTTCTGAATTACACTGCAACCCGGATTTCCATAAACTGGATTTGTGCGTTCCTAGAATTATTGTCCTCGGCACTGCTCTGTCAAGCGTGACAAACAGCATGAGGGCCGCACTCTCAGAGCATTAGTTGCATCAGGTTGCTTCTTGCGTCCAAATTCAACAGAAATGATTCACGCGGTCCTGCCTGTTTACGTTCGGAGTTATTGGATTTGTGTTGAAGGCCACTGCGGGCCATGCGCGAAACCGTTCACAAATCCAGGTACCAGTATATTTTCAATTCGCCCAGGAAAAGTTCTATACTATTTATAAAAAAGAAGGTCCGTAATTATTACTGATTTTTTCTCATATACGCCACTTCGGAACAAATTCGGTAATTCCTCAAGTAAAAGTTTTTCTCGTGCATTGGAATGATTTTATGGCCTGAAGGGATTAAAAAACGTATTGCCATTCCCAAAGATTGAAGCACGCTTCTCTTAAAGGGGGAAAAAATTTGATCTGGTTGAGCGATCGGACCGTGAGATCCGCGCGTGGTCGCACAAAGGGAAATCGGCAGAACCACGTGCTCTAATCGACGGAATCACGGATGTTAAAGCGGTCTCGCGTTTTTGACATCAATTCCACAGCGGTGAATCTTGCCATACAGAAGAAGCACCGTATAAAACCTTTGGTTCAGTAATATCCGTTTCTTGGTGGCTATCCTGTCATTATGAGCAGAAATAAGATGGGCCGGTATCAACCTAATACGATTTCCAGGGTGGTCTCCTTAGTTATGCTCTCCGGCACTCTCGCGGTCCATTTAACGCTGACACCACTGCTTTTCGACTCTCGATTGTCGCGATTAAGATCTCTCGGGAGCCTGCTGCAACCTGGTCAAAAATCTCACTCGATTACGACACGATCTCTCCCGCCAATGAAGAATTAACGGTATCTTTTTTCTTGTAGGCTCCAGATTATTAATATATACCACTCTGCTGTAACACAATCTTTACTTTCACAAATACTATAATTTAATTTAATTTCAAGCCTAAATGATCCCTATACAAATTTAATCTTTTGATTGCAAAGCTATGTAATCAAAACAACTGTAAAGATATAATATTGGGTTCTACATAAGTGAGAAAATAGAGAGTAGCGGGTTAGACTGCTAGGCAGGAGACCACACTCTACATTTAAATCAATCAAATTTTTATTCGTTAAATTGATCCAGCATGTCTTGATTGAAAAATCAATCATTTCTTCGGAAAATCATTGGTTTTCACAGATGAAGAAGTCAATCTATCTGACTCAGTCACTTGAAATGACTGATTTTCAGTCAATAAAATCAATAAATTCCTACATATTAATAAGTGATTGAAATTAAACATGATTGACCGCGTAACAGAGTAAAAGTTACTGATTATATCATTCAAAATGAATTATTTAATTCATGAAATTTGTTGATTTTGACTGATTTGACTGATTTATTTAGACTACATTTTTTCTTGAGAATTCATCTTTTTCATTTAAAACTCAACTACTTGGTTGAAAATTTGAATATTTTTTGAACATTCGTTCATTTTACAGAAAATGAATTTTGTTAATTTTTATTTGAATTATTCCATTTTTGGTTCAATATTTTAGTTGAAATATCGTAATTTGATGTGAAAATTCACCTCTTTTGTTGGAAATTTATCTCTTTTGTTGAAAAATCGTCTCTTTTGCTGTAAATTCATTTTTTTTTTTATAATTTATTTTTTTATTGAAAATTAATGTTATTGATTGAAATTTGAACTATTAAATTCTTGGTTGAAATTTTATCTTTCTAGTTAAAAATGTCACTGCATGGTTGAGGATTCAACTATTTGGTTGAGAATTAATCTTTTTTTATTCAAAATTCAGCTACTTGGTTGAAAGCTGAACTATTTCGTTGACAATTTATTTTTTTGTTTGAAGATTCATAATTTTAGATTAAAACTCATCCCCGTGGTTGGAATTTAAACTATTTTTTTTTATTTAACACTTATTTTTTTCACAGAAAATTTAACTTTTCCATTTTTGATTGAAAATAGATCCTTTTTAGTTCAAAAATCAACTATTTTGGTTTAAGTTTCATGTATTTTGTTAAATATTTATCTCTACTAGTAGAAAGTAAATCATCTTGGTTTAAAATTCATATTTTTGCTTGAACTGAACTGTTTTTCATTTAAAATAAAAATACTTATTGGTTGAAATATCAACTGTTTTTTTTTAATTAAAATGTTTTTAGATCAAATATCAGCTATTAAATTTTTTGCAGAGAATTCATCAAGTAGTAAATTTTTCAAATAATCTAATTTCTAACCAAATAGTTGAATTTCCTACCAAAAATAGTAGAATTTTCAACTAGAAAGATGAATTATCAACTATATAATTTAATTTCCTACCGAATTGTTGAACTTTTAAAACCGAAAAGATGGACTCTCAACAAAACCTGCTGTGCGTGAGATTTTTAACCAAAGACTATTTCAAATTAAAATAAAGAAACGAATTTTCAACAAAATAATTGAATCGTCAACAAAATACATGAATTTTCAACCAAATATTTAAATTTTAAAGCAGGAAAGGTTTTCAGTTAAAACAGCTGTTTAAATTTTCCGCTCTGAATATGAATTTTCAACTAAAATTATGAATCATCACAAAAAAAAATTTATTTTTAATAAAGTAGTTCAACTTTCCACCAGGTAGTTGAATTTTCAAATAAAAGAGATGAATTTTCAACGAAAAGTGTAATCGATGGAATTTAATCGAAAAAAATATTTTAATTTAAATCGAAAGCAGTTGTACGCAATAATAAATACGAATTTTTAACAAAATAGTTACGTTTTGAACCAAAGAGATGATTTTTCAACGAAAATGATGAACTTTAATCGAATATTTGAATTTTTTAACTAAAAAAGATAAATATTTAACTATAAATCTAATAATTGAATTTTCAGTTCAAAAATGTTCATTTTTCAACAAAAAGAAACGAATTTCAAACGAAATGGTTAAATTTTCAACCAAAGAAATGAATCTTCAACCAAAAAGATAAATTTTTAAGAAAGTAATTTAATTTTCAACCAATTTTCGAATTTTTGACGAAAAAAGATGAGTCTTAACAAAATAGTTGCATTTTCAACCAAATAATTATATTCCTAACCAAATAATACCATTTTTAACCAAAACAATAATTTAAAAGAAAAATCGAGAAAAAAGAGACATTTCTTGAAATCTGTTGAAAAACAGATATTCTTTGAAAAGGGGAAAGGAGTGGAATATGGGAAAGAGTGTCAAGTCTAAAATATGAAATTATTTCTCAAACTTATTAAGTTATTATTGAACTGTACCGTCGCATAGGCATCTTTCGCAAAAGTTACAAACTTTTTTGAAATTTATAATCAAGAAATGTACTAAAAGTTATCTAGGCTTGTGAACTTACTTCTGCTGGAGCCCCTCCTACCCCCCGGGAGAGCTGTTAGAACCGTACTTTTTGGCGTGATCCCGACCCTCCTTAATTAGTAACGTAGGTTATGGTATCACAAATGTTTCGTTTTAGGCGTCTATCACTCCGCTGAGTTTTTTCGTTTACTTGTAAACAAATACACTCGAACTTGTATTTGTGCACTGTTTTGGTTATGACCTTCAGCTGAAAGCAAGGCTCTCCGAATGTAAAAATCAGGGCCGTGTGAACACTGAGAGTGAACTGACGCAACATAACGCAATTATCCAGTTAGGCCGTGAGGGTACAGCGCTTTATCGCCACGCTACTATTTTGTCGCGCATGACTAAGCACAGCATATCCCCCCGCGGCTCTTCTCATCCAAAACTGCCGCGCAGCATCAGTTCTTGCAACGCACAAGTCAAGCCTCCTGAAACCCAAGTTCGAGTGTAACTGATAAACAATATTCTAAACATCTTTCTAAGTTTGCTTTGGCTAGAAGGAATATGCTACGACACTGTGATGCTATAAAATAATACCTGGTCAGACACAGCGTGCATTATCTTATAATAACAGAGACTGAAATCATCTGGCTGAGTAAGGCAATCGCGCCGATTGCGATTACCAGGCCGCTCTCATCTCTTGCACATAAGTGAGCAAGACGATAACCGCAAAGAATTACACACTCTCGTATATCGCACGTGTACATGAAATCTGCGATAATATGAAGCGCAAGACAAATCGCGCGCTAATTAAAATCCAGGCTTGCTGCTCGCTAATGGCAAAGCGTGCGCTTCGAGTCATTATCGCGTTCGCATTCAGCCGATTCCCTATCTATGTCACTATATAACATAATACCAACCACATGCGTATTTACGATACACGCACTTGCATGACTCTGCAACGTTCACATTTACCCGATAACCACCTATTATGTTACTCAATGAACTGAATAATCGAGTAATTAAAGTTGAACAACGCATTCTCATTTTCCTGTGGTTATTAATCTCCATTTGTGCTATAGATAATCTCTCCTCCACTGTTTTAGTCGTCACAATAAATTGATTTATCAACCGGTAATATCATCTCACGAAATATCAATTTAATTAAAAGTAATTGAAAATTATCCAAAAGAATTATGAGATCATAATTATCGTGCACGAAGATCTTAAGGGGCAGACCATAAACTGCGTTACCAATTTGAGGGGGAAGAAGAGGTGAAACCAAAAACATTTATTAATGATCTACCACAAAAGAAATCCAGAGAAATGAATTTTTAACTATAATGAATAATCTTCAATAAGAACATTTGGAAGCAAATAGTTAAAGTTTCGACCGAAAATATGAATTTTCAACAATAAATATTAATTTTCTACAAAAAAGATTAATTTTTAATGAATTACATCAATTTTCAACTAAAAGAGATCAATTTATAAAAGAAAATGGAATAGTTAAATTTTCAGTTAAAATATTGATTTTTAACTAATTAAAAACGAATTTTTAACAAAATAGTCAAATTTTCAACCAAAAAGAAGGTTTTTGAATTAAAATGATGGATCGTCAACAACAACAACAAAATAATTTTCAACAAACTATTTACACTTTCCAATAAGCAGTTGAATTTACAACGAAAAACGTAATAATTGATATTAAAAACAAAGAAGATTTTAATTAAAAATCAAAAACAGTTCAATTCAACCGAAGAAGATGAATTAAAGATAAATAGATAAAAGCCTCCATCGAAAAAGATTAGTTAGCAACCAAGCAGTTGTATTTTGAACCAAAAAGTCGAATTTTCAACCAAAAAATATTTTTCGGTCGGTAAAGAAAAAAACGCATTCAAAATGTGCAATTTCCGAGCCAAAAACACCAATTTTTCATAAAACAGTTTAATTTTTATACCGAAAACAAGACTTTCATCAAAACAGGTAATATTCGTCCAAATAGTTAAATTTTGAATCAAAAAGATTGAATTCTTTGTTTTTAACTAAATTGTTGAATTTTGAAGAAAATAATAAAATTGTATGTTTATTCCTCAAGTTTATAAATTATACCAATAACTTTTGCGAGGTCAACATTTTTATTTAAAGAATTGAGTATAATCTGTGCAATGTGTTTATTATTTGAAATACTTTTCAGAACTTCTAAGATTTTATGCAATTCGATGTTTTCTTTTCTTTTTAGATATTAGTAAAATTCCACCCAAGTCAAGTTTTTGAAATTGATCTGAAGAGTCATGATATGAGGCTGCTGCGCCTTCAGAAATTGTGAACAAAATTTAGGTCAGCGCAATAAAAATCGCGAATTTTCGTTTTCGGGCATGAAAAATAAGAACATAGCACAACAAATCATGAAATCAAGACATCCATAAAAATCAGGACATGTCCTGACAAATCAGGATGCCTGGCCACCCTAACTGCGATACTACATATCAAAAACTCATTATTTCATTTTAGTTCTCGCTCCAGAAAAAAAACTTGGAATCTCTATTTAAAAAAAGGTCAACGACCTTTTTCATTCGCGATTTAGTATTTTTTTGCTTGACGCAACTACTTAGTTCTTTAGTATGGCACAAATTTTCAATTTTTCGCCACTTACAAATTATTTATAAAATACATTTTTTGATTACCTACAAACAATGTTAGTTCCGGGACTTTCGTTTCTAAGTTTTCTTTCTTATACTAAGTTTTTGGCGAAAAGTATTGCGTACTTTGGATGTCAAGCTGGGGATATTCTCACACGTATAACCTAAAAATACAGATACTTTCATCCAATTTAGAAAAATTAAATTTGATTAATTATCGCACAAATGAAGAGTTCGGGGACGTCCATTAGCATATTCTCTATCATTTCTTGCATTTTTAAGACAAAATCTTTGCTATTCTAGAAAATAAGCCACTTATATATTTCAGTCTTCTCTCTTTCCTATTCCTTTTTTTTTTAATTTTTCCTTTTCCCTGTTTTCAAAAAACTTCTCCTTTTTCTTGTTTTTAAGGTTTCGCAGCCCCAGACAGAAACCCTCATAGTTTCGGCCAGGTAACAACTCACAGTTCACAGCTCACAACTCACGACTAACAAAGGAAAAAGAAGTAGAGAAAATGAAGGTAGGGGAAGTAATGGAAAATGAAGGGAGTGGGAGTAGACGACCTATGGGGAAATGAGGGTAGGGGAAGTAGAAGAAGTTGGGGTAAATTAGGGGAAATTAGTGGTGGCAAGTAGCGGAGTAAGGGGAACGGAACTAGGGGAAGTAAAGTAAAAATGAAGGGGGGGAAATAAGGAGGGAGGGGAAGCGGCGGTTGCAATGTGAGGAGGAGCAGCAGGGGTGGAGAGGTAAAGTAGGGGAATATAGGGGGAGTAAGAGAGAGAAAGTCTGGAAGGGGGAGGTTTGAACGACTTATTTAGGGTTGAGTGGGGTATGGTGCCGGTGTGGGGCATGATGTCAATTACAAATAACGTCTTTCTGGATTCAAGATTCGTCTTTTATAGTATAAAAGTCATCCTTTTTGGTTGAAAATTAACTTTTTTGTTGTAAATTAAAAATTAATTTTTCTTGGTTGAAAATTCGTTTTTATTTTTGGGTTAAAAAATTCATCTCTTTTAGTAGAAAACCTTTTTTGGTAGAAAATTCAACTATTTTGTTGAAAATTCAATATATTTTGACCTAAAATCTGGGTAAATTAAAGAATTCAATTTTTAATTCGATAGTGTATCTGCATTAATATTTTGTAACAGAATACAGACAAAAAAACAGGTGAAAAATCAGATGAACAATTTTTTAGCATCGAAACAAAATAAGATTCAATAGAGTTTACATAGTAACCATTTCTAATGTGATAGGTAAATTTTAACACGTGAGGGTAATTTTTGTTGCAGGTAAAGATTACTCTGAAATCGCTGTGAAGATTACATTTTTTCTGTGAATATATTCCCCTATTTTCGTGAAAAATCACCTAATTTTGCCCGTTTTGATAGCATTTTGGCCCATTTTGTACCATTTCCTTTTAAATTCGTCTCTCTACTCTGTACTGGTATGTTACATGATTTTAATTACATTGAAGGCGACTTCTATTCATGAAAAATTGAATCAAAATGAGTAGCGACATTTTAATTAACTAATAAATTTTAGAATAGTATGCTGGTTCGAAAGTAAGTAAATATCTCAGTTTTAGGATTGAATGATTGCCTTTTACGAAAGATTTATATGCTAATAACTTGAGTCCTGACTTACATTTACTACTACATGATTTACAAGTAATCGTTAAGGTGCACCTGTACATTTTTGATTATTACACTTCCCCTCCCGCTTTCTCTTTACCCCCCCCCTCCCTCAAGATGTTGCTCTTAATGGGCCGTATTAATTTTGTAATTAAATCGTCGCGGATAATAACAGAGCGCGCTGATTTCACCTGATTGGCTAGCAATTCCAAGTCATGACGAGATTATTAAGGAGCAATTACAGAGTGTCTTATTGGCGAATAGAAGGGATTGAATTTTCGTCTGGCTGTGCCAGCGCCGCCCTCTCGTTATTGGGACAGATGATTTATTACAGCTTAGAAAATAGCTGGTTATTGAGAAAATTCGATTTGGGTGATTGCGACCAAATCAAACTAATCTTAAAGATTGTAACAAACTCTCCATTTTTTTTGTATTACAATTGTGCTCAAAAAAAGATGAAAAATAACCGCAATTTTGTCAATTATTTAGAAAATATAGTTATTTTAGAAAAAGCTTGTTTGCAATACACTAAATTCTGATTTATAATTTTCAACTAATTCTAATCGATAATATTTATTCCTAAGTCAGAAATTCCTAACGATGATCAAGAGTATCTTTCATAATTTAACAATTGGAGTAATGTATTTAACAAATTGGTTTTATTGAATAAATTTGAATTGCGGAAGAAAATAAATTTTTTTTCAAGGTGAATACACCAGTAACTCTAAGGTAGAGAACATGAATGTTCAATAGTGGTCCAAAGTGGCCATTATATAATTAAATTATTGAATAATGAACCAAATTATTCCTTAGATATATTGTTCGGTTTTTTCCTTACTGTAATGCTATTGTCCCAAGATTTTACTATAAGAAATTAAATAAATTATCCCTAAGTATAATATTTACGTAGAATTTTATAAGTTTTTTTCATTTATTTTTAATTATAATAGCACCGCATATAATAGCTCCTATTCAATGGAATACCATACCATTTTACATTTTTCTTTGTGAAGATAATTATAACTAAACTTTACAATTACGCTAAAAATAACTTTACTAAAAATGGTATCATCATGACCATATTAGTAACCAGTATATCAAAATGCTTAGCCAAGTTATGGTGGAGACAACTATAAACAGGTGGTTTTTTTACACTGCAGGAAATGGGTTCAAATATAATTGTTAGGCAGATTGTGCCAAGTTGGGGTATGGCCAACTATAAACGGATGGTTTTATAAATACTGGAGATAGGGTCAAATATACTTGAGAGGTTAATTTTTCTGACTTAGGGTACCCCAACTCGGAGCAATCAAATTGTTTATAGTTTTAAACAAAATGGTTTTTTTTTTGTTTTGTTTAATAGTGGAAATAGGGTAGAATATAACTGAGAGTTAGATTTTTCAGAGTGGGGGTATGACCAATTGGCCATACCTCAACTCAAATATAATTGAGAGGTAGATCTTGTTGACTTAGGGTATAAAACAACTATAACTTTTTTTTTAAATACTGGAAAGGGGGTCAAATGTAAATGAAAGGTCGATTCTCCTGAGTTGGGGTATGGCCACTTGGCCAAGTGCACATACCCAACCCGGAAAAATCAAACTGCATATAGTTATAAACAATTAGTCTTTTTTAATAGTGGAAATGGGGTCAAATATAATTGAGAGGTATATTTTGCTGACTTAGGGTGAGGCCAACTATAAATGGGTGGTTTGTTAAAAAAAAACGATTTGTCTCTGATGAACAGAAAAGTGAGATAGTTTGGAATTCTGTTTTCTCAATTGTGAATCTTTTTTATGTTCAGTTTTGCATAAAACTATTCATGATAAAATAGATTTCTTTTCGATCTTAATTTTGAAAATTAGATTTTTCTGACTTATGGTATGGGCAACTATCAACGTGTGGTTTGTTAATAAACTGAAAATGGGGTCAAATATAATTGAGAGGTAGATTTTACAGAGTTGGGATATCGCCATCTTTCAACGAGTAGTGTTTTCGAAATTCTGGAAATGGGGTCGAATGTGATTGAAGTATGGATGTCGCCGAGTTGGCGGATGACCAAAAATAAAGAAAGTATTTTTCAACTATTGAAATTTACAATGACATTTGCAAATATTATATCCATGGCCATACTTATACTTATGGCCTATACATTCATTACAAAAGAGGATGAAAAACTTGACATAATTAAAAAAATGTATCAATTTATTATGAAAATATATCATTTAACGTTTTCCTCAAGTCTCAGAAATAACTAAGAATCTATGAGTCAGTTTTGACGTATGAAATTTATTTGTTAATACCTTTTTAGTAATTCTAAAAAATGTAATGCAAATTGTTCCATAATTAATAAAGAATTGTTTCCAGAACTTGTTTCCAATGTAAAATTTTTGTGGTTGTACTTGGCAAAGATTGACAAGCTGAATCTCTATGTGTGCATCTCACTCTTACTATATCATCACCTATATTTGAAAAAAATGCATGTCAATATATCTGGCCTATACAAAGTTATGGTGAAACATAAAGGACAACAAAAAGAAAAATTTACAAACATATAAGTCTTCTTCTTACAGCGCGTATTCGACTAAAAAGTAAGCGGATTGTAGTTCTATTTTTATTTATTTAGTATAAATGGCAAGCCCTTTGTACAATGATGATTTAATCTTGAGAGTATATTTTTTACATTAAAACAAATTAATATTTTTTTTATCGAACAAAATTTTTCTTATCTTAAGAAATCATGTTTCTCAAATGAAAAAATCATTTTTGTTACGAGAAAAATGTTTCTCGATCAAAAAAATATTTTATTGGACGTATTCAGTACTATATTTCTTTGATCTAGGTCATCTTTTTTCTTGGTATAGGAAAAGTACAGGAAATCAAAATAATAAATCAGCTTTTGCTGAATCTATTTTTAAAGACAAAATATCACTTTTCCTTATGAATGCAGAAAAAAGGGTGAACGTAAAAAATATTCCCGGCCTAAATTAGACTACTTTTGCATGTTAAAATCTTTCAGAATTATAAAATATATATAAAACAGTGATATATACCCTTAATTGAAAGAACGTATTTATCTAAACTGTTTCATAAAATCATATGAGATATCGTGGAATAGAAAAGGCAATTTTGATAACAAAATTGAGGAGATAAAACTCTGGTCTCGTTAATTATTCTCAGTTTTCAAAAAAGTGGACATTATTAGTGTTTGAGGAAAATCGCTGCAGTTTTGTAATTTTGAGATAGTCACAAATTCTTGAGTGGGTGTTAGAAAATAAAAAATAGGAGTTTTATTTACTGAAGTTTCTTTTAGTGATTATATATTTTAATTTATCTAATTTATGTTCACGTGGGTTTACATTTCTATAAAGATTTTATTCAAAATATTTATTATATCAAATTGAATTAAATGCAATTTAAATAATTTCATTTACTATTTTATATATTTATGTATTATATAAACAATAATAAACACTTTTCGATTCATATATTGTTGAATCTTAATTTATAATATATATTGCTCATTAAATATAAATACAGGACTCTGTATCTGCACATGATGCAATGTTCGCGTTTTCAAGACGCATCGATTGACCTAGTAAATAAATTTCCATGACCTACCATGCCCTACCGATACCATTTTGTAATTTTTGAACGAAATTATTTACCTTGTTTATAAGAGGAGATTTTCTTATATTGGGCATATAACAGTATGTAATTGTTTGCGTCTTCGAGACACGTCGATTAACTTATTGATGAACATTCGATGACCTCTCATGATCAATGAATGGCGACTTATAAAGTTAAAAAAATCTTGCATTGTCTATAAGAGGAAAACTTTTTTTTTAATTTGGAATATAACACTACCGTAAGTTGAAAAGTGTTTCGTTATAACAGGACACATTGACTGACCTTTTGATGGTCTCTCTGATTTTCTGGAAGTAAGATTATCGGTAAGACAGAAACATAAGCGTGAAAAATATTGAGTGGATCTATTTTTTTCTTTTGGTAGAAAAAAAACCTCCCTCTATTAAGAAGCAAATTTATTTGGATACCTATGAGGAAGCAGAGCGCTGATAAAATGAGTACAAATAAACACACCCTCAGTGAATACACCCATAGAACTTTCTCAGCTAGAAATGTGTTGCTTTCTTAAAATTGTTCTGCAGCAAATAAAAACAATTTGGATGCTAATAAACGAAAAAGAAATGAATTCAGTTTTAAATTCCAAACAGTAAATTTAATATTAATTTATATAATGTGCGTATTATCAATGAAATCCAGCGCAAGAGTGTAATTTCTGAACTTTTCAATCTCATCTCGAGTAATATTATCCTCGTGTAACTCATATAATTAAATATTAATATGAAACACTTATCTGCGAATATCAACTCAACTTTATCCGAACCCATAGATTATTATCGTTAAAGACGATCGATGGCAGACGATCAATTATTATATCCACACAAAAGTCGATGCGTTTAAGTAATTACTAAGAAATTACACTAAAAGAGTATATAGAAAAATGACCATAAATATAGGCAGATCAGCCATAAATTATAGTTAAATACAGAGCAACCTTTCCTGTTGTTAGAGTAGTTAGTTCAATTATTCGTCGCACCCTGTAGTTAGAGTAGCGATCAAACGAAAATCACGTAATCAGTGGCAAAAGACCAAAATTGATTCTTTAATTCATCCAAACCATTCAAAATCATACTAAATCATTTTCATTCCTTGATTATTTCTTATAAACGACATTACTAAGATATGACCAAAGAAGTTGAAAGTTTGCTTAATTAGATTATCAGTCAATTTAATCGATATTGAATCCATTTAATTTTAATTAATATTGAAAGGAATGGATTCGTTTTGAAGAATTAAAGGATATTATTCCAATTAGTGATGACTTCTTTACCAAAAATATTTTTAGATTGAAAGGAACCGTGAGCGTGGACGAACGTGCCGAAGAGCACTTAAATCCCAAAAGGCCTCGGGGACGAATCAAAATCCCAAAGTCGCAGCAATTACAACCGCCGGTTCTTTAATGTATCGACTGGCAAATATTCCGGCCATGTCAGCCATGCGGCTCTCTCATACGAGCAGGACAATTAAAATTAATTGTCCTGCTTCCAAGCATGACCGACCGATTGGCTGAAATATTTTCTTGTTGTCCAGCTGTTCGCCTCGGGCTCAAGTTTACCTACTTGCATCGAAGGCGTGCATATAGAAATACAGGAAAAATACCCTTTTGCTGAAAAAAAACCTCTTAATTTATTTAATTTTAGTATTATATACAGGCATACAAACATGTAGTTTCATAAATCTGTGTGGTAAATAATGTGATTTACCTACTATGGAAGGCAGACTTTGAATATAAAATGCCTTTGATAATTTGTTCATGAATGTAAGAGACATGTTTCTAATTAAAAATTTTTATGGATTTTGAAGATTGTTGGAATATGAATGCCGAAGTATTTCAGTGTAATTGAGATTTTCACACGGATGCAACTTCCTTGAAGCTGAAATTGATATTTCAACTTTCATGAAATTTTTCGGTAATTTTCAACATATTGAATTTTCAAAGAATTCACTTTGTGATTTTGATAAATTGCATGAAACGTTTTCCTACATTCCCTCTTGTTAAAAATTATATTTTACAAATATTTTTTCAATTTTAGATTTAATTCTTTGCAAAGTTTTGAAACGAAAGCTTGAAATCTTTAATTAAAAATGTAAAAATATCATAAATGGACCTGTATCGCATATTCCTGCATTTTCAAATTTTTAATGAGCCATGTGATTTCACGAGTTTTAAATGTCGTGCAAAATCAAAGCATCACGTGGAATTTGTTGGTGAGTAAAAAATACAGAGAAATTATATAAGCCCGCTTCCAGGTTTTATTAAAGTATTCAAATTGAAAACAGGTTTTGCTATTACACTCAACTCACGATATATTGACCCCCCCCCCTACACCCCCCGCTTACGATATTCCTAGAACTGTTGATTTCCGCAGTTTCGTGATGAGAGGAGCCTCGGGGCCGAAAGAGATGATGTGCTCAGCCAAGCGTAACAAACAGCCTGAGTGCCATACTCTCGGCGCGTTGGGTGCATCAGGTCGCGTCATGCGTCCAAATCCAACAGAAATAAATTAGGCGGCCCTGCCTGCTTACGTTTGGATTCCCCCGATTTAGGATCAAGGCCAATGCAAGCGTTGCCTAAAACCAGTCTTATATCGGAAGTTCAGTGTAATTCTAATTATTTCTATTTTTATAAGGCCTTTTTATTCTTAAAAATTTTAACCTAAACTATGAAATCAATCACACAAGTGCAAAGCTCTGTTAAAATGATTCCTATTTAATTACCAATTTATTCAGGCTTCCAATATTTCGATTTCAGCTATATAAGGGTGATTTCTGAAAATTTGAACAGTTTAAAGCCCGGTCATTTTCGACTTTTTCTTTGAATAATAATTTTTTTCTGAAATTATCTCAGTAAATTATTTATATCTACAATTTAGTAAAATTTCAAAATTTAAGAAAACTTCGTTTAGAAATTATAAATAAAAAAGTACGCGAAATCTTTTGTCACGTACCTATTCCAAACTATAAATTCAAAATGAGAAATTGCTGAATAATATTAACAACATTTTTCCAATATTTAAAATATACAGATATCACTTATATTAAGTTGAAAAAAATAAAAATAAAGAGTAAAGTTTAACATTTTAGATATTTTCGGTTAAAACTCGAAAATAGTTCTCCAAACTATTCATAATGCAACATAAAAATGTTAAATTTACATTGACGAAGATTTTAATACAGTTGAAAATAGATTTATCTACGTCCCTTCCAAATGACTGAATAATGATCACTATTTTTGCATAATATTTTCTATAAAATATCCGGTAATGCTGCATATTAATTTATCATACTATAAAATGACAGAATGTTTTGAAACGCTAAAGTCAAAATCGAATAAATCGTTAAAATAGGCATTTTTTCATATTTTAAAATATCTTTATCTGTTCTGCATATATTTTTTAAAGAGTTTTGAAATTTTTTGCTTAATCATATAGTCGCATGATCTGTCTCGCGACCTTTAGCAACGTTCAAAAATCATATATCTATATAACAAATACATTTCTTGATCTCTAATTTTTATATTTGCATACTCTCATGGATTCCCCTGATTGAAAAAAATATATATTTTAGGCGGTCGGAAAATTGGTTTGTTTTTAAAAATGGTATGATCTAAAATAATCAACCATGTTTAATTTAGCAATGAAGCCTTTTAAACTCAATACACTTCAAGCAGAATATTTTTACTTTGAATGAAAACTGCTATTATTTTAAAAAATTATTGCAATAAAAATGTATAAAAATATCTATAGCATTTTTGACAGTCTATTTGTATCACCTTTCTTCTTTAGGTTATCGCCCACGTTCGTAACACAGAAGTAATTTAATGCAACAGGTAGTACCAAGATTTCGCCTTTCCTCTTCTGAATCACATGCACCTCATTCCCGAATTTAAATATCAACAGTGACACTAAATGGTATAATGTTTGGTCACTTGCATTCAACACGTGACGTATAAATATTTTCTCAAACCCCCCTCCTTAGTCTCTTCCTAAGAGTACAATTGTCGAGTTGCATTTTTATGAAACGATTTCTCCACTGACCTCACCAACTCTGCTCTTTTGCCTCTGAATCTTTTTTAAGGGACGTTACTCTCGTTTTTTTCATTACTTTTTTTTAACCAAAAGAGATAAATCCTCAACAAAAAATGAAATATTTGATATTTCAACCAAAGTATATTTTAATTTGAAATCAAAAACAAGTCAAACAAAATAGACGAATTTTCAATAAAATAGTTGCATTTTGAACCAAAAAGGATGCTTTTTTAACAAAATGGTTGAATTTTTAATAAATTAATTATTTTTCAACCAGACAATAAAATGTTTAATAAAAAAAGGTTAATTCTCAATGAAAAATTTAATAGGGGAAAGTGGGGTATAGTGTCAGTGCGGAGCACGGTGACTCTTTCAACTAATGCTCGTATTTTTACATTTTCATATTAGTTCTTTACGTAAAATAGCTTCCTTTGGTACTCAAGAAAGCTATTCTATGTGACAAAACTAATATGATAATCAAGAAACACGAGCATTAATTACAAAAGTCACCGTACCTCACACGGACACCATGCCCCACTTTCCCCTAGTTCATATTTCAACCATAACAGGTTTTGATTTTAAATGAAAAACAATTAAAGTTGACCAAAAAAGACGAATTTTCAACAAAATGGGTAAATTTTTCACAGAGAGTTCAATTATGAACCAAAAAGATTAATTTTCAAGCAAGATTATTGATATTCTAATAAATATTTTGTTCAAGTAGGCACCACAAAAAAGATTTTCATAACCTATTAAGACGGCAATTAGGTCCTTTAAACCTTCTTCTCCCATACTTTCACTTTTCTACTCCCCCTTGATTCCCCTACTTACCCTATCCACCACTAATTCCTCTCCCCACACTTCAACCCTCGCTTCCCCTTCCTTCACCAACCTATTTCTTATCTACTTCCCCTTCTGTTAACTTTTTCTTAATTACCTTTGTTTTACTCACTTCCCCTCACTTAATTTTTCACCTGCTTCTCCTTCCCTAATTTCAACCTATTTCACATACTTCCGCACCCCTCACACATTTTCAACAAAAAAAAACTAAGTTTTCCAAAAATATTGTTGAATTATCTACAAGGAATATTAATTTTTCTTCCAATAGTTAAATTTCTAACAAAAAATATAAATTTTCAAGCAAAAATATGGATTTTCTAGCAAAACATAAGTCAGAGTAGGCGTAAAGTTCCTACAAAAAAGGGTTTCGTAGCCTATTAAGACGACAATTAAGTCGCTCAAAACTCCTACTCTCCTACTTTCACTCCCCTACATTCCACTACCACCCCTACTTCTCCTACCTACAAGTCAACTTTAGCTTCCCCTCCCTTACCCAACTTATTCCATGTCTACTTCTACCTTTCCTGACTTTCCCCATTACCCTTATTTCCCCTCACTTCTCCCGCTCCCAATAGTGCCGCCGTAGAAATCGCAATTTTTATGGTTTTTAGGAGAGCTTTTTATATTATCTAAATATAATATCAAAAAATATTATAAAATATGAAAATATCACAATAATTATTCGATATATTCGAATAATATTAAAAAAAACTCTCCTAAAAATGATAAAAATTGCGATTTCTACGGCGGCACTATTGGGAGCAGCTGACTGGAATTTCGAAGTCAGCGTGAAAGTGGGGGAAGCGCATCGGCATGCTTGAGTATATTACTTCAAATTATCTGCATTACTTTGGATTACAAGTTGATTACTTGGATTATTAAATTGATTGGAAATATCTGGATCACAAGTGAATTATGCTGGATTTTAGATGTATTAGCATAGATAACAAGTTGATCGATCATTTAGATTATCTTAATTACTCTGAACAAATTGGAATCAAAGTGGATTACTTCGGATTACAAGTTTATTACTTTGACATAGAAATAGATTACAACTGGATTATACTGGATTACTCCCGATTACCCGTTTCGATAACCGAGTGGTCCAGCGGATTAACAGAGTTGTTTCCCCCATGATAATTTCAAATTGGCAATCTGTAAAATTAAGTGTAATTGGGTAATGTTCCAGCTTCAGCATTTAAATTCAATGCCTTTCGATTAGAACATTTTCACTTAAAATGTTATAAATGGGAATCACATTAAAATTGGAATTAACTAATTAAAAAAAAAAGAATTATTTTAATAAAAGTATATGAAAATTGTTATATCATTTTTGACATTCTACTTGTATCACCTTTATTCCTTTAGATTATCGCCCTGTTCGTAACACAGAAGTAATTGAATGCAACAGGTAGTGCAAAGATTTCACCTTTCCTCTTCTGAATCACATACACCTCGTCCCCCAATTTAAATATCAACAGTGGCACTGATTGGTATAATATTTGGTCACTTGCATTCAACACGTGAGAGATAAATATGTCCTCACCCTCCCCCCTTCTTACCCCCCTCCACCTTCTGAGAGTACAAATTCGAGTTGCATCTTTATGAAACGATTTCACCATTGATCTCACCTTGCTCTCCTCTTTTGCCTCCGAATCTTTCATAAGGGGCGTTACTTTCGTTTCGTCCACTGGGTAATTGCGCGGCATTTAATTAAGAACGATGCATGTATGCACCTTTTTCTTCCCCAATATACGCGTCTGGTCCATCCAATGCGGCGCTGCAGGCTCTCTCCCGTAAATTCGGCCTCACGGGAGGAAGAGGAGTATCCCTCGAAATTACAGGCTACCTTCGTTTCGGTTCCAAAACCTTTTTAGCCTCAGGAGGTGAGGCCCAGAGGGAGGGAGGGGCGCTAATTCCTGCAATGCGAATTTCAGATTAGAAAATTGTCGGTCCTGCCAGCGCAGTGATTAAGGCTGCGTAATTAAGCGATCGATCGAACGGGTGCGTCATGGGAATCAGAGCACTCGTCCTGGACCCACTGGCCATTTATCGATGTTGCTTTCTTTCTAACGTCTCTCTTTTTCACAACTACATTCACCTCTGCAGATTGAAAGCTGTAAATCCCTACATACACCTTTATTAAAACATCGACGCCCAATTTATAGATCGTGCTTACAAAACGATTGAAAAAGGCAGCAGAATTTTAATTGATGAAGCAACGTTTATAGAGTAGTGGTGCATTCGATCGAATCAATACGAGAACGATTGATATTGTTTAAATTGTCGACTCTGAAGAAAAAATTTCTTGAACTAGCAGAACTGTTTTCTGGAATATATATAAAAATTGGTTACAGCCATACAAATTTTTATTGATTCAATAAAATATTCGATTGATCCAACAAAATTTTTTTTTTGAATCTACAAAATTCTCCATCTACCAAAAGATTTGGTTTGAACAACCTAAAAATTTATTAGGATCTACCCAATATTTTGTTGTCCATACAGTAACAAAATTCTGTGGTTGAACCAACAATAATTTTGTTGATTCAACCAAATCGTTTTCTGAGTGTCTATTTAATATACGAGACGATAATGCTCTAATTCGAGATTCTCGGCAAGACGAGCGTAAGTATCGAGATTCTCCAATATAAGATAAAAAGAATCTTTGATAACTGAATTTGAGTCATTTGATAGTCATCAAGAGAAAAATTTTATTTAATGATGCGAAAAAGTATTTTTGTTGCTATTTTACTGATTTAATCATTCTGAATTTACACAAGGCAAATTTTGCATAGGCTATTCCTTTTCTTAAAAAGTTATAGTCAAGAATTCTTGCATATATTATTGTCCCAAATGTGATAGGTTGCGCAACTGTGTAAACAATCTAAAAGACTCTAGAAGATTTTAAATCCAAATTTTTCAATTTCGCAAGATAATAAAAATTTGTGAGAAAATTTTAGTAAGTTTAAAAGATATTTAGATGTGTTAAAAAGATTCGAAAATAATTTAAAACTGGTAAAGATTACCAAATTTGTGTTTAAAATGGAGGGTTTTTTTTATTTCGGAAAAATGTTTCTAAGAATTTTGAAAGGTTTCAAAAAAATACATATTTTAAAGAAAGCAATGTTTTCCAATTTTACAAGATTACAAGAATTAAAAAAAAATCGAGTAAGTTTAAAAGATATTCAGAAGTTTCAAAAAGATTTCCATACAAGCTTTTAACTTGGATTGATTAAAAAAAAATATCAAACCAAATGTAGGTTTTTGAAGACTTCGAACCGAATGTTCGAAGGCTTTTTAAGAATTTTGAAAGGTTTCAAGAGAATAAACAAATTTTCTTAACATTTCTGGAAAATTTTTTAATGATTTTTTACTTTGAAAAATTGATTTTAAGAGTAAATATCAAAATATTTTCAGAATTGTACGATAAATTTGAAACATTTTAAGGCCATGTAACGAGTATACCAGCTGATCAAGTTAGTCCTGAGATCAATATTTCTTCACCCATATTTAAAAATAAAAATTATGATAACGCGGAAATATTTTCGGAAAATATTAATAAATATTAAAGGACCGTTTGTGGCAAGGCACAGAGTTGGGGGAAG
>JAABKJ010005699.1:0-22736 GCA_011634705.1 Andricus grossulariae | reverse complement strand
AAATTATCATTTTTCGAGCTGGAAAAAGGAAGGGAAAAGTTCTGTCGCTCCCTATCCCTTTTCAAGCTTTATGATTTTTCTACAAACATTGTCAGAAGTATTCTATTTGAAAATTTACGACCAAAACGTCTTCTCTATTCATACGTCAACTTTGAGTTATGTCGATGAAAAAAGTTTTTCTGTTTGAAACAGATGTTTCAAATATTATAACTGACCATAACTCCCTTACTCTTTAATAAAATGTATCAATATTATGGGTCAATCGATTTGTCTCGAACCAAGGAATTTTGTTATATTGTCATAAACTTTGAATTACGTTAAAGAAAAAAGTTTTACCATAGAGAAACGTGTTTTCAAATATGATTAAGTGCTAAAAAAAATTCAATAAATATTTTGAGAAATCCTGCAGTCATTTTCAAGATCTACAATCGTTTTCAAGTTATCGTGTTCACAAAAAAGTGTGACATCCACACAAACATCCACACACACAGATCCGCATACACATAAACCCTCATATGCATGCATGCTCACACACACACACACATCCAGACAATTGCTTAGAACATTGTATTAGACAGTTTTAAACTGAGGAAGCTTTGATTAAATGAATTTAAATTTTTTGGAAAATTTTACCATTACAAAGCTTCCTCTATGAGTGTATGTAAAATATTATATATAAGAATTTGTAATGAACAGATTAATTCAAAAACGTGAAAGGACATTAGGAGATAAATTCCAGCAGAGAGTGACGTACAGACGGCCGTACATCACGCATGGAAATGTATAAATGAAAACCATTAACGAGGATATTCTTATTCTTAAGGATATCTTATTCAACATTTCTATTTTTCACGTTTTCCATTTTTAGAGCCTTTTTTAATTATTTTATGAAGCCCCACGTACATTTATTTATTTTTATCAAGCAATTACTTGCTTTCCACTATTGAATAAGGTTATATCTCGACTAATCGAATTAGTATATTTTGCAGACGGAAAAAAGCTATAGAATCAAAATAACCTTCTTTAGGCACTTAATTGGATATGTATTCAATTCCATTGATCCGTAGTAATTTAAGAAGTATAGAAATTCTTATTTTTTCTTAACTTTGTTCAAACAATTAGAAGGCAGTGCTTTTAAATTGAGGTAGGCTAGGTCATGTTGACAATGTCAAAATATGACCTTCTTATCGTTTAAATAGAGATAAGATTGCGATACCATCCCGTCGTTTCATTAAACTTGTCTTTTTTCCACTTTTTCCATGTTTTTAACTTTTTGAAATTATTATATTCAGTTCAAGGTAAATTTATTTATTTGTATGAAGCAATTATTTTGTTTGCACTGCTGAATTAGCAAATAATTTCCTGATAATTTTTGATTGCTCACTTTTCGTTAATCGAATCTGTAAACTTTCACTAGTAATAATCATGATGCTTTAGGCACTCAATTTCATACTTATTCAAGCTAATGCTTATTCAAGACAAATGATGCTTATACATATATACATATACACATATACATAATTAAATAATATATTGATATCCAGTGGACACAAACGTTAAAGGACATCATTAGAACGGCTCAAAAACGTCTTAAGTCAGTACGAATAACATTCCTAGAACATACAATGTTCCAAACACGTTTAAAGGACGTATTTGGTACATGAATAGTTTTTAGAACATTATTTGGACTGACTTAGGATAGTTTTTAAAACATTCGAATAACTTATTTTCTTTTCTACGTCCATGAAACGTTTTTAGGACGTTCCAATTACGTTCTTCAATTTCGTGCCCACTAAGTTGATATTCATCCCATATCGATCCACTATAATTTTAAGATTTTAAAATGTCTTCATTTTTCTCAACTTTGTTCAAACAATTAGAAGTCAATATTTTGAAAATGGAAGCAGACTAAGTCACGTTTAAAATTTCACAGTGTAAGCTTCTCATGTCAAAAAAGTTAAAAATGCCACGCCATCACGTCATTCTATTAAGCTCTTCTATTTTTTCATGTTTTGCATGTTTATAACTTTTTCAAAATCATTATATACAGGTCTAAATTATATTCTTTTTACCAAGCAATTAGTTTTCCACTATTGATTTATGAAATATGTCTACTACTCAAATCAATAAATTTTTAATAATAGTTAGTGGCTCACTTTTCACTAATCCAAACAATAATATGTCAGCAGTATTTATTTGAATTTCAGGAATTTCGATTTAGAGGGACCTCAAAGGGTATTTTGTATAAGAAAAGAAGCCATACAATTGAAATAACCTTCTTCCGGCACTTAATTGCATATGCATTCAAGTTGATGTTCATTCAGGACAAATATTTTTTCATTAAACTTGTTAAATAATTGCAATTTTCGATGAAAAATAAGAAAAATATACAACCAAAAGAAATGTTGAAAATCGAAAACATAACTCTGCCTGATTAAGAAAATGGAATTTTCTAAAGTATTTTTATTAATCTCTGGTACAAAATGAAACTTTGTACTTTCGTGACATTTTCTTGTAGGGCGAGCCACTATTTATTCACAGCCCAATAAACAAAATATTTTTCATAAAAATTTTTCCCCTACAAGCGACAATTTGCATGGTATTAAAAGATGTGCTGTTGCAATGATAAGCTGTATGATAAAAATATTTAACTCATTTCCTATTGTGTTCAGTGTTAGGTTGTGTATACGAAGCCAGTACGGGTAAAAGAAAAATTACCGGCTCCCGAAAATTTTCTTTTCAAAAGTTTTTTTAAAAATCATATTTTAAGGCTAGAGCCTAGATTACCGGCAAAAATATTAGAAAATTAATTTTTCTCCCTTGTGTTTAATGCTACTGTTTGATCCTTAAAATCGGCCATCTTGCTAGTTGACGTCCCAGACTAAAACACATTGGAAAAGGTTAGGGGTAAAACTGAAATTATTTCTGTGACCAGTCAGGGGTACACCATCTCGCAATGTGACATTTGAGCTATAACAAATTTAACACCAGCGTTTTTCTGTGAAGTCACTGTATTTCACTTCAAGTGATATCAAGGTATTTCCACGAATTTTAACAGATGTGAAGGGATTCAAGGGGATTTCAAAGATTTGAAGAGATTTGATAAAAACTGTAAAGATTTTAGAGAATTTCAAAGAATTTTAATGAATTCTTATAGGTTTAAAGGGCTTTCGATGATTTCAACAGATTACAAAATATTTAACGAAATTTCAAAGGATTTTAGAACAATTTAAAGGATTTTAAGGGATTTTGAGAAACTTTAATGGCTTTTAGAAGATTTAATAATATTTAAGTGATTTTAAGAGGTTCAGAAAGATTCTCATAAAGACAAAAAACTTTAATGAAATTTAAAGGGATTTAATAGATTTCCTGAAGGTTAGTCGTTCCAAAGGTATATTTTGAGCGCCTGTGTTCGGTATCAATGGAATTCAAAGGATTTCAAGAAATATATCATATGATAAAAGATACCAATAATATCTAATATATAATATAGTAAGAAGTAATTTCAGCAGTCAAAGCAGGGTTCAAGTAGCATATTTGAGAAAAAATAATTAGATAGAGGAAACTTGCGTAATACATTCTTTGAACACCCCCCTCTGTAAGGATTTTTAAAGATTTTTCGGACACCCTATCCCTCAAAAAAAGCCTCACGTAATTAAAAACTGCTCCCTAACGAAAGAGATAAATTGTGAATCGAGCAAAGTTATTTAAAAATAAATTTCGAAAATATTGAAGAGTGGACAAGACGTTCTTATAGAACTATGCACATATAATAATTTTAATTTTGGCATTTTTTCATTTCGCGCATATTTAAAAAAATGTATTTTCAAGAAACCGGACGCTATTTTGGTAATTTTCGACTTTTGCATATTATTTGTAGTTTTTAAACCAATAAGAAAAACCGTTGTGCTGGTGAGATTTTACTAACTAGAGAAAATTTGCAAACTTAATTTGAGTGAAGGTAAATCGCTAAAAATTAGTGAAATTACTAATTCAAGTAGCAGAAATATTTACTAATTTGATGGTTGAGAACTTAAAATTATTCACAATTAGTGAAAATATATTAATTTACTTAGAGCTAAATATATTAATAAGGACAAGATTAAGGAATTTCAATCAAGTCAATATAAAAGTTTAATAAAAGAACAGGATTCTGTAACATTTTCATCTCTAATGAAAATATAAAAAGGCTATAATATTTTCAAACTTGTAAGTAGGATATGTCACCTCCATCATCATATATTTTTACACAAATTATTCCTTGAAAATGGAAAAACAAGAATCATTTGCACACTTACTTTATTTCCGCTAAAGAAAGTAGAAACTCGGTGCTATATAATTTATTTTCATTTGATAATATATTTTTATTCTTCCAACATGCTTTGTTTATTCAAAAGAACAATCGACAAAAAAGGTCACTAATTGACTAGTAACTGCAATCACTAAAAAATTAGTCAATATATTTTATAAACTTGTGATTTTTCAATTTTCCATGCTAAAATATTACTATTTCATTATTCAATAACTAAGTTACGGTTGAACAAACAAACTTTTTATGAAAATCTGGCTTAAGAAATGTTGAAGCGAATAAAGGATCTAGAATTTTCAATAAGAATACTGAATGCACTCAGAAAACAGATTCTTTGATTCAAAGAAAATTTCTTTGGATCAAAGAAAAACATTCATTCAAAGAAAAGTTTCTTTGATTCTAAGAAATTTCTCTTCATTCAAAGAAATGTTTTGTCTTCAAAGACATGTTTTTTATTCCAATAAAAACTTTTCTCTAGTTTAAAATGATTTTCTTCAATGTGAAGTTATTTCGACTAAAATGCAAAAAAAAAACTATTTTATAGAAGCGTTTTCTTAAATTCAAGACAAATATCTTTCTCAGTGGGAAATAGCAGATGGCGTGTATTTTCAACGCACATTTTTATGCTTGTCCTTCTTTAGTGCTAATGTTGTCAACTTGAAGAAAAATAATTAATATACGTCAATTTTCTGTAAACTATCCAATGTAGTAAAAGTTCCTCCTGAAACAAATTTTTTTTTTGCTGTGACAGCTATAAATGTCATGCACTAGAACTACTTTTTTTATTGTTGCCTTATAAATTATAATTTTTTTAAATCCTATCCATGAAACATAATAAGAAGTTCCATTATATTTCTTGTAAACCTTCTCAATACGTGATTTTTCCACATCAAAAATTTGTAGGTTTCTTCAAAGTATCGTATTTTATAATGTTATTACAGTAAATTATTATTATATTATTATTTATATATATAAAATCAATATATTATTATATATCATTAGTATTATTATTAATATTTGATAACAAATTTGTAGTTCATTTTTAGGTGAATAACTTTTGTAGATTCATTTTTTTCCGTAGCTTGTGTCGTTTTTCCAAAAAATTAATCCTTTAATTTTTAATGGTATTTTTTTCGATTAAAACAAAAACTACGCGTCCTATCAAAAAAATGAATGCAAACAAATTCAAGGCTCTTGTTTAAAGGAATAACTTTTGTTAATTTTTTTTCGAATCTTGTCTCGTTTTTTCAAAAAATTAATTTTTGCCTTTTTGATGTTATTTTTTTTTCGATTAAAACAAAAACTATGCGTCCTATGAAAGAATGATTAACAACACATTTGTAGTTATTTTTTAGGAGAATATCTTTTTTTTTGTAGCTTGTGTCGTCTTTCCATAAATTTAATTCTTTAATTTTTGATATTATTTTTATGAATAAAACAAAAACTACGCATCCTATCAAAGAATGATTCATAACAAATTCGTAGCTCTGTTTTAGGTGAACAAATTTGATCAATTCATTTTTTTTCGATGGTCGTGTCGTTATTCCAAAAATTTCATTTTTTTCATTTTTATTGTTATTTCTCAGGATAAAAACAAAAACTGCGCACCCTATTGAAAAGTGATTTATAACAAATTTCTAAATCTTGTTGGGGTGCACAACTTTTGTACATTCGATTTTTTATTGCCTAGTTTGAAAGCACAATGAAAATTTTGATTTTTCATTATTTTTTTTTGTGTTTGAAACCAGAAACGTTGGTCAAAAAATGCTGGTTAACAAACTTGATCTTTTTTTCTGGTCCCTAAAAACGTGTGCTGAAGCACAAAAAAATCCGATTACTCTTTCAAAAGAAATCCGCAATAGTCAATTTCAACATGAAACGTAGATAAAAATTTACCTTCTCATTATGACGAGAATGTAATAAATGGTTTAACCACTTATGTTCATCATCTTGCATTAATTATTATCTCACTAAGTGAAACATGGGCAATAAGTTTCAGTCTGCACCTATAATATAGTAAATAAATTTCACTAGTTTTTTTGTTGTTGCCTATTTCACACTCATTATAAAAAAGTGGAGGGGCAATTGGTATCTATATATATATAGATTAAGAATACAGGAATGTTCAGTTTTTCGGTTAGACCGTATAGAAGCACTTGAATATTAAAGTCTTTTACATTAGAAGCAATGCGATTTTTAATTATTTTCTTTTTCTGTTACTTAATTTATAATAGTGAATGTTTAAAAGCGTTAAAGTCATTCGAACTAACATTAGAGGAAGCTAGGAGTAAGTTCAACGAAATTTAATTTAATTCACAGCATTTGCTTTGTCGAAATATTAACCTAAGATACTAAATTAACTGCAATATGATTCAACTCGAGTTATGTATTTTAAATAATTTGAAATGCAAAAAATTCCTCAAGACGATATAGTAAATATTGTACAACATTTTTTTTCCGTTGATTTTGCTATTATTTATAGTTCTGTGCTATTTCGCGAACAATATAAGACGAATATTTAAATAATCAGGTTCTTCGTGGAAAGAGTCAATTTTGGTATTTAATTCATTTGAAATCCAAACATTACCCTAAAAACATGCAATACATGTTGCTTGATATATTTTTCAATGGGATTTTTTTATGTAATATACTTTTCTGTTATCCTACAGACATTGAATAATGGAAATTGGAATCATCAATCGGTTTGTTTTTGAGAAAGCCGATTTTTAGATTTAATTGATTCAGAATGCAAAATATTTTTAAAAATTATTTTAGTTTTGATACGTCGTTAAAAATTAAATTGTGAATCATAGTAAAATTATTTGCCTTTTAGAGTGCATAGACGAGACGGATTCTCTGTAGTTGAAATAAAGTAAGGTGACATAGATAAGTATGTAAACAATTCTTGTTTTTCCATTTTGTACCGATGACTTGTAAATTTCTTATATTTACACGGTCATTTTATTCTTTCAAGAAAAAAAAATGTGGCACAAGTGCGCTCTAAAATTTAAAAAATTGCCTCATAATCTTACAGAAGTTCCAGATGTTACTATTCCACTTTATGTTGAAAAGTATTCTTTTCTAGTGCTGAAAATGCAACTAGCTTCTGAGAATTTGTTTTTGTTTGTTTGTCGATGTTACTATTCGGTTAAAAATTTGACTATTTTGTTGAAAATTCGTTTCTTTTCCTTGTAAGTTCAACAATGTAGTTGACATTTTTTTCTCCTCTTAAGAATATTTCTTAGTTGAAAATTCAAAGATTTTCTCAAAAATGTATTTCTGTTGATAGCAATTTGATCTTTTTTATGTTTAGCCAATGGCTGCCTTACTTTCGAGGGGGAGGGAGGGATAACAAAAAATTAGGATCCTTAAAGAGGGGGAACGGGGGACTGTCAAAAATAGGTCAAAATTGGTAACGTAATTTTTGGATGGCCCCTAATATTTCTTAATCCTTGCTCATGAATGGAAGGTTATTCCATCAAAAAACTTCAATTTACCAATTTAAATTTAATAATTTGATGCAATAGTGTGTACATGTTGTTTCATTTCTATTGATCAAAGCTTTGCATTTCCATTGATAATCGCTAATAAATATTATCAATTTAATTTACAGAGACCTGTGTCTATAAAATTCCCTGGTATTCCCGAACAAAGAATAAGCAGTTTAAATGTTATGGGGCAAATGAGGCATTTAAAACCAGAGAGGAAGCTAGAAATTCTGGTAAATATATGACACTTGTCTACTTTATTCATCAATTTCTATAAAGGTTAAGGAAAATTATGATTTTCTATATAAAAGACAATTAGATTGATCAGTAGTATTATATAATTTTCTACAATACTTTTTTAGCATGAATGCTTGTTTCACTCTCTGTTCGATACAATAATCATATATACATGAAGTATAAAGTGAGTATAATTAACTAATTAAAATTTTTGTTCTACAGGCAAATGTTGGCGAAAAGGAGAAGGTAAAGCACCTAAAAACATGGAATGTCTTGGGCAAATTGTCAAATTACTTAGAAGATAAAAAAATGTATTTCATTTTAGTCACCTTCACATTTTATGACATGGATATTCCATTTTCTTTAACTTATGATAATTCTTTTTCTGTACATTGAGAAGTTATTGCTGTAAGACTTCAGACAATCACGATAAATAAATTTTCAATATGTAATGTTAAAATAATAAAAAGAATATTTAACCTTTATTTAATAATGCCAGAGAATATTAGGAAAGTTATTTTAGTACTAAACACTTTTCTAGATGGAATTAAGTTTTATTTTTTGTTCAATTTTATGGGAAATATTTACAGAATTCCAATTTTAAAGAATAAGTTCATTTTGTCATATTTTTGAAATATCGTATTATCGTTCAATGTGAAAATAATTTTCCAAAATACTGAAACTATTTCGAGACGCCGGAAGAGATTAGGAATTTTTTAAATAGAAGTTTATAAGTTTTCAGAGGATTTTAATAATTTAAACATTTTCAAAGACATTTTAAAGATTAAGGATATTTTTTGAATGTCAAAGGATTTTAATAATTCAGTTGAAATGTCAACCTGATACTTATCAAAAATGAGTTTGTCAAAAGGTTGATCATAAATTGATTGTTAAAAAATATATGGTTGAAAATTTAACTATTTTCTTGAACATCCGTTTTATTTCTTGGTCGCAGGATTTCGAAAAGATCATTTTGCTGGAAAATCATTGGACGTTGAATATACATATTTTTAAAATTGGCCAATAGAATAACTTCAACATGGGCATTATTGTTTTTAAAATTCTTGTAAACAAATTTACAGTCAAAAATTGTTTTACTTACAAGGTTCCTCTTTTCGGAAAAATCATAAGAATTGATAAACATAATTTTATCATTATTGCATGTTCTCAAATGGTAATATTTTAGGTAATAATGTATCATTATTGAGATGAAAAGGAGTGAATCTGCAGAAAAGTAAATTTTTTATGTTCAAAAATGTGAATTTTCTATAATAATTGTTGACAACAATCACAAGTGTTGTTCAAGGCAACTTCTGGTGTCAAGATATTATTTTTGAGAGAAAAAGAAATGGTTCACAGAAAAAATGGTCTATGTTCAAAAACGCAAAATAAGTAAATTTGTTTGTTAGGATTTTTTATACAAATTTATAACAATGAAATTGTTGTTGTTTAGTTTTAGGTTATGATTAATTATTAAACGCATGACCCAACTACGAAATCAGTATATGGATGCATTTAAACACCGAAAATGCAGCAGATGCCAGTTTTATCCATTCATTTGTTTATGATAATTAGAGAAATAAAGTAAATCAATCTATAGTGAAAATTTTCACTCATCGAGAGTGAATTTACTAAATCTATTTGTTTTTGAGGAAACATCAATAAATAGAGAGAAGAAGACTGTACTTCATGTATTTCTTTATTTACAAAATATTATCTGTGGGGAAGTTAATAGATGCATTAGTGATGCCCCTAAGAAATATATAGCCGTCTCCAGTACATGATATTAAACATAAATATATTTGAAAGAAAATGTGAAAGGAAATTGCAGAAAACTAAATTACTGTTCTAGTATTACTATAAACGTAGTATACATGTGCAAATCCTGGATACCATTCGATATAATTTTCTCTCCCACGCAGCAAACATATTTTTATATTTTCGCATCATTACTGTGTAGGCTGTAGACCTTTCGACAATCACATGCTTCTAAGATCTGATCAGAATGTTATCAATCCTACAATACTGTACCAAAGTTTAACAACCTTGAGAATATTTTAAACAAAAATACGATCCGTAACACGTTAATCATATTTAATCAATAATTTTTTAATTCATCCGAAAAAGCTGAACGACTATACCCGCACCTTGTTTAAATTCATCAGAATAAAGAATTTATTTGAACAATGACAAAATTATGATTTAAAGAATAGAAGTTATTTTTTGAACATTGTATTTATGCATGGATGTATGTATATATGTACATATATCGATCCGAACGAGAGTAAGGGGGAAATACTTAGAAAATATCGAAGAATGATGCTAATTTCGTGCAGATCCCAATGTATTGATAAATATTTGGAATATGTAAAGATAATTTGTCCATTCGTCCAAAACGACTCATTTGAAACCTAGGAGAATTACTACTCCTTCCCACGCAGAAAACATATTTTTATGTTTTCCCATCATTACATCATTTCACATATGAATCATATCAACCTGGCAATAATATACCAAAGTTTAACATCCTTGAGAATATTTTTAACGAAATTTTGAACTACGATGCAATTTTGTTTGACCTTAAAATTAACTTTCTTCTTAAACTACAGGAACAGACATTCATGATATACTGAAATATGAATGACAGCAAGGAATATAACCATATGAAATAATTTTTTATGAACTAATCATACTGTTTAAGCCTGGAATTTTGATAAATGATCTTCTTCGAAAATATATTTTGGTTTCAAAATTGAATAAAGCGTGTGCTACTATGTATGTACTAAAAATACATTTTGGTAACTTCCCTGATAAGCTAAATTTTAGGAACATGTACCAAGCTAGCTTGAGATCAATAAAAATGTTATTGTTTTGAATTTTTCTAAATCAGGTGTCGAGTACAATCATTATTAGGAATTTGGCGAATTTTTGGATCAAGTTTGACCCTAAGGTAGAATCTAGGAAGAAAATTCTAAAAATATCTTGATAATTTTGCAATATATGTACTATGAAGTGGATAATGAAAGGATTGCAGTACAGTACTATGTACATGACCAACATTTTGACCAAAAAATTTTTTTTGCAGACGAAATTCTTGAAGAATGAAACGCACGTTGTTTTAAAATGATTTGTTCGAAAACTCATTTTTAATATATTATTAAAAATATTGTCAATTGACAACTTAGGTAACGACTCTTTTTTACTTACGGTTCTCCATATAGGCGTCGTCTATACAACATACCGCTTTTAATATTTTTTTTGCTATTTAAGAAAATTCTGATTTGTTCAAAAATGACTTTTTCTTAACTATGACGTTATGTTATTTTTTGCAATCGAAAACTGTACACATGAAAAATTAAAAATCGTTTGTATATAAAAAACGTTGTATTTACAGTGAAAAAATCAGATTACTGAAAGTTACGTAACAATGAGGTGGGCAGCGGGGTGGGGCAAAAATTCTACAAAATACTTACCTAATATATGGGCAACCCCTGCATCTGAATATTTTTTCTAAATTTTCTCCTTAAATTGAAATTATTAAACAATATTTAACAAATTTATTTTCATATACTCGTAATCAGTTGAAGACATGAGAATAAGAACAGGATAAGGAGTATATGAGATTGTCAATTTGTTAAATTATAGCAACGTATTTGAAGTGCCAACTTGAAATCGCCCTTGCCCAGTTATCATTCTCATGTCTTCATTTAATGTTAATTATTATTATTTTATTTCACTTCGCCAACTTTGATTCCACAATAGGTTGGTCCAAAATGCGTTGAAATTCTTTTTTTTTTTAATTTGCATGCATATCCTCAGAAATTTGTTTGCATTCACAAAAAAATGCCTTTTAAAAAAGATGATATTTACAGGTTTCGCAAGCCCCATGAAGCTTACGTATTTCCCATTAGAAAAAAATATATATTTTTGTAAATTTTATTTGGAATCGTCAATATTAGGTGAATCGAGTTGAAACTCAACATTTCGCTGCGTAATTAGCCATAGAATACAAATCAAAACTTATTTTTCTAATATCACCCCGATAAGTTTGTTTTATACGGTCCCAAAAAGCCCCATAAGTGAAAAATTGGGATCTTTTAAAACATTCTCTTTAATTCATTATTTCAAAATTAGAAATCAATTTAAATGTTTACACATACAATTAATCTTAAAAGTCGCCTATCTTTAAAATGAGTTATAAAATCGACAAAAATATATCTATTATTAACTTCTGAAAATCTTGACGGAGGCTTCTAAGCATACATTAGGAAAAATTATTCAGATTAAAATTGTTTATTTGACAGTAGTTATTTAGAGTATAGGTTTTTGTTGTCTCGTTAAGAAAAAGTTACAATTCCTATTTAATCCTAAAGATCGAGGCCTCAGTTTATTATTTGAAGGATTCTGTAAAATTCTATTTTGGTGGGTTTGATTAAAAAAGTTAATTAAGAAATGATAAAGTCATTATTGTTATAAACATTGATAGATTGAATTTTAATAAAAACTACCTAAGGGACCTAAATAGAATTGTAGAGAATCCTTCAAAAAATAAAATGAATTATTTGTTGACTAAGAAGATTATTTCGCTAACAAAAAAGATGAATTTTTAACAAAATACATCAATTCTCAACAAAAAAGATAAATTTTCTACCAAATAATTGAATTTTTAACTAGAAAAGATAAATTTTCGACTAAAAATCAATTATTTAAATTCACAGTTACAACAGTTAATTAAAAGAAAATTAATTTTCATCAAAAAAGTTTTCTACAAAAAAGTTAAGTTTTGAACCAAAGAGATTAATCTCAAACAAAGAAAAGAAGATTGTTAAAAAAGGTAGTTCAATTTTTAAACAATAGTTGAATTTTCAATCCAAAAGCGATAACTTTTTAAAAAAATAGTTGGATTTTCAACAAAATAATGAAAGTCTCAACGAAATAGTGAAACTTCAACCAAGCAAGAGAATTAAATAAAAAATATGAATTTTCAACAAAATAATTGAATCTTTAACTAAACCAGATTAATTTTTGCCCAAACAGTTGCATTTTTAACCAAAAATTATGAAATTTACAGCAAAAAAGAAAATTTTTCAAAATAATACTCGAATTTTCGGCTAAATTGCTGAACTTTCAGCTAGAAAACATCGAGTTTCAATTAAAAATATAATTTCCTAACCAAAAATGAAATAGTTACATTTTCATTGCAAAAAATTAATTCTCAACTAAAAGAATGAATTTTCAATCTGAAAATGTTACATTTCACACTGAAAGCATTAATTTTCATCTGAAATTATGAATCTTAAAAAAAAATCAGCAAAAAAATTTAAAATTTAAGCAAATAGTTCAGTTTTCAACGTAAAATACGCTTTTGTGACCAAAAAGATTCATTTACTACCAAAAAAGACAAATATTTAAGAAAATAGATAATTTTTTCAACGATGAAGATAAAATTTCTACTGAATAGTTGAATTCAAAACTAAAAAAAATAATTGATAAAAAAATGTAAAATTCAAAATACAGTTGAAAATATTAAAAAGGGCGCGCACCTGTTGAATCTCGCGCTACGCGCTCGGACACATTTGCGTTACGCTTTAAAAACTTTCCGGTACCACTAAAAATTTGTTTTAATTTCAAAAAATTGCACAGAGTTTCTTTCACTTGAAGAAAAATAATTGAAAATTTCAACTTTTAATTGTTGATGGCCCCTAGTTTTCATTAGTACAATATTGTAGGCTTTTCATATTTTCAACTAAAAGCTGGAATAAATCAATTTTCTTATGTTAATTTTTGTCAAAGAAAATAGTTGTGCAATTTTCAGTTAATAGTCAAACACATATAAATTGAAACATCCAAATTGTAAAGTTTCAAATTTAAATGCTTGAACGCTATATAGTTTTAAAAATGTTTAATTCACAGCTTTTAAACTCTAAAAATTAAAAATTGTATTTCTTTTGTTTGAAATAAGGAGTTTTATATTTGAAAGAATGAGAATTCGGCAGATTTTAAATGAAAAATTAAATGTTCTTCACAAAAAATGGGAACGTTTAAAGGTAAATATTTTTTTAATTCGAATACTTTAAAATTATAAACTTTAATTTCTAATCTACCAAACTGAAATAGCTTTTCAAATTCGTGATACAATACCATAATTAGAAAGGTCGAAATAAAAAATGCAATATTATTAATTGAATACTGATACATATTCAAAATGTAACTATTTTACCGTATAATAAAGTCAATTTTGAATCCTGCAAAATGTAAAAATTCCGAAGAAGCATTGAACACTGAATATTTTAAAAGTAGCTTCCTAATTTTCCGAAACTTTTTTCAAATTAATCTATGAAAAAAATAAAAAAATTTCCCTTTCAAAAAAAAAAAAAAAAAAAAAAAAAAAAATGCGAGAACTAGGCATTTAAAATTTAATTATTTTAAGCTTCCTATCTGATAATATTTTTTAATTGTATAAACTATACAATTTAAAATTTGCATCATAGTAATCTTTTTTTATTTTTTTTTATATTATTAATAGTAATATAATAATATGAAACCAAAGAGGAGAATTTCAAAAAATAGTGATGAATCTTCAACCAAAAAAATTAATTATTTAAAAATTAGTTAAACTTTCAAGCAAGTAGTTGAATTTGAAATGAAAAACAGTGAAATAATTCCAAAAAGAAACTCATTTACAACAAAATAATTGATTTTGCAACACAAAAATGTTTTTCAGTCCAGAATAAAAAAAATTCAACCAAATGATTGAATTTTTAAGCCAAAAAGACAAATTTTCTACAAAACTATTAAATTTTCAACCTGAAAATATAGTTGCATTTTCAACAAAATGATTAAATTTTTAACAAATAATAAAACTGTTAATCAAAAAAGATGTTAAAAACTGATGAAATCTCTGGAAAGCACCCCGCACCAAGTTTACAGTAAATGGCTTCTTGTGAAAAATTCGAAATCTAATTTTTGTTGTGTTTTCGAACCTGCAAAGCAGTAATCCGAAAGAAAAATGGACAGTTTTTTAACAAAAAATTGTCAAAGTTTCAATTTTTACATGTATTTTATTAGAAAATTGCTTATTTTAGTGTAAAGTTTTTTTTCTCTCCTAAACTCTTTGTTAGATTTTGCTAAAAGTTTTACATTTCGACTATCAGTCTTACCGAAACAAAAGGTTCATATCTAAGATCTAGAAAGATTAACGGTTCTTCGAGTATACAGCATGTTATGGGGGTGTTTTCATACTTTAAACATCCAAGTATGGAAATCATCATTTCTTAGTAACTGAAGTCACTGGAGATTTTTTATTTAAATGCTGGGGTATGAAATCACTTTCGAATCAGTAAAGAAAGCGTGCATAGCACGGACATTATATATGTGCATTTACTTCAAGGATCCGCAATATCGTCATTTCCTTATGACTAAAATCACAAAAAGTTTTCTGATTAATCTATGAGGATAGGAATCATATTTAAGTGAATAGGGAAGGTGTAGAACGACAAGGATGTCTTTGAATTTTTCTAGAGGCCTGTTCAATCATCCCTTACTTAGAGAAGCAGAGAAATTAACTTTTCTTGAGGAATAAATCACCAAAGATCAGACCTACAATATCACTTCAAAACGTACACATAGAAAGTGTCCTTCACGAGGACTTGGATTATAATTTATTTTCAGGGTAATTTAATCATCCCTTAATTATGGAAACAAAGAAATTGATATTTTATACGGGATAACGCACCACAGATTTTTTCATTAACATACTTTTGATCAACAAAATCACTTGAAAACATACATAGAAAGCGTCTTTTAACAGGATTTGCATTAGTATTCATTGTCAAAGTGTTTTAAAGTGATTTTGTTAATTAGATTAGATGACTCTTAAAATAAATTTTAATGCAAATCCTTTTAATAAACTGCTACTTGTATGTGTTTTAAAGTGATTTTGTTGATCAATGTATTCATAAAAAAATATGTGGTGTTTTATCCCGTTAAAAACACTGTTATTCATCTAGGGAGGTATAGCAAAAGTTAGATTTAGTTTAAAAATCCAAAGGTCCTGCCAGAAAGGCAACTTTGCTAAAGAAACTTTTATTGACAAAAATGAACGAAGGAGAAAATATGCAAGATCACTTGAATACATTTTTTTAGCACCATTGATAAATTATCAGAATTAGATATTGAAGTTTCCGACGACTTGCTCACTATACTGTTGCTCTACAGTGTACCTAATCTCATTGATAATTTCAGATCTGCCATTGAAGCCCGTGATGAACTTCCCAGTCCTGAAGCCTTGAAAATAAAATTACTCGAGGAATTTAGTGCCAGAAAAGGGCAAGATACCGAGCAAAATTCTCAAGGTGCTCTTTACGCAAAGTCTTTCAGGAATCGTAGCGCTCAATCACATAAAAAGGCTGATGGAAATAAAGAAAGTGTAAGTAGTGGTCAAGGAAATTTTAAATCGCAGAAAAAGCGGTTTTACTGCAACTACTGCAAGAAATTCGGCCACAAGGCAGCAGACTGCAGGAAAAAGGCTGAGGATCTAAAGCAAAGCACATCCAAGGTGGAAGAAGCTTTTGCTGTCACCTTCGTCAAAAATGATCCTGTTAAAGGAGAAGCTGTTGCTGTCACCCACAATAAAGTTGATCCTGTGGAAGAAAAATCAAATTTCGCTTTTGCTTTCAGTGCTGAATCAACGTCCAGCAGAACTTGGGGCATGGACAGTGGTGCGACCTCACACATGTGCCATGACAGATCCCGTTTTGCGGAACTCATTCAAGTTGACAGCCAAAAGGTTAGATTGGCTGTTGATAAAACAACTCTAATTATGGGAAGGGCACCGTTCACCTTAGTTACGTAACAGCTCTCAAGAACGAAAGATCAGGTTGGAGAACGTCCTTCTCGTGCCAGAATTAAAAAGAAACCTTTTTTCAATCTCTAAAGCTATCAATGGGGGACGAGAGGTTACGTTTAATGGAACTGGTGCAGAAATTAAAAACAGCACAAATGCAGTTGTTCTCAAAGGCCAAAGAAAAGGTGAGTTGTACTTTTTTGAATTCAAGTGTGTCCCAGTCTGCGAGGCAATCACTGAGTTGAATCAATTGGAGAAATGGCACAAGTGTATGTCAGCTTCAAATGCAGAATCAACGCAGGCGATGGGAGAGCAATTCGCAGCTGTAACCTTAAATGACAGGTTAAGCGAATCGGAACAATGGCATCGTCAATTAGGACATCTCAACGAAAATGATATGCGAAGATTATCATCAGAAGGTATGGTGAATGGGATGTCAAGGAAACCAGATGATAGACTTCCTATTTGCGAAACTTGCATAATGGGAAAACATTCGTAAGCACCTTTTCCAAAAGCTTCAGAGTCTAAGAGTGAAAATTTGTTAGAAAAGATCCACTCGGACGTATGTGGACCATTGAGAAGAAAAGCTCTCGGTGGTGCTTTATATTTTGCTACATTCATCGACGATAAATCTAATTGGGTAAAGTCCATTTTCTCAAAACAAAAGGCGAAGGCAAAGAAGTTTTTAGCAAGTTTAAAGCTTACGCAGAAAATCAGACTGAAGAAAAGATTAAAATTCTACGTACCGATAATGGTTTGGAGTACGTGGGAAAAGATTTTACCAAAGATCTGGAACGGTCTGGGATCAAGCGAGAACACACTGTCACATAAACCCCTCAACAAAATGGGAAGTCCGAGCGGATGAACCGTATCCTTATGGAAATGGCTAGATGTTTGTTGTTGCAGGCTAAACTACCGAAATATTTTTGGGCCGTAGCAATAGCCACAGCTGCCTATATAAGGAATAGGTGTCCAACAAAGAAGCTGCGTAATCAAACACCCTACGAATTTTGGTTGTGTGTAAAGCCTACAATCTCACACGTGAGATCATTTGGCTGTAAAGCTTACTTGTTGAACAAGACACCAAATAAGGAAAAACTTGACCCGAAATCAAATCCTTGCATCGTTGTCGGATATTCATCCGAGTCAAAAGCGTACCGGCTATGGAATCCTGAAATAAGAAAGATATCAAATAGTCGAGACGTAAAATTTGTTCAAGGAGTCTATCAAGCTGAAGCCGTTGTCGTAAAGAACAATTCTGTTCTATTCGAGCCTTTCTTCAAAGACACTCAAATCAATGGAGAGGACAATGAAGTCATCAGGCTAGAGAGATGCTATGAAGAACAACCTGCAAGGAACATCAGTCCAATTCAGGATAATGCAAGCAATTTCAGCAGTCGATCAGAGGGAGATGAAACTCAACGTTCAATTGATGTTTTAGGAACACCACTTCATGAATTTAAGAGGGGTCTCGGACGACCAGCGATAGAAAAGACAGGCAAGAGAGGTAGACCTCGAAAAATTTCAAACAAGTCGCATCCTTGGCACATGAAGAGACCGCAAATCCATCCGTTGGAACAGCTTTTGCTGGACCTTATAAAGAAGAATGGTGACAAGGCATGAAAGAAGAGTTTGATGCTCTTATAAAGATTAGAGCCTGGACTTTAACTGAACGTCGCAAAAGGAAGAGAGTCATCGGATGCAGATGGGGTTTGAGAAGGAAGTATGACGCAGATGGCAACGTCGAACGTCATAAAGCTCGATCGGTAGCTAAAGTCTATAATCAACAACCTGGGATGGACTTCACTTAAACTTTTGCTCCTGTCGCTCGGGAAAGTTCCATAAGGCTTATTCTCGCTATAGCAGCAGAATTAGGTCTCATGTTGCACCAAATTGAAGTCGTGATGGCGTACATTAATGGTGATCTAGAAGAAGAAATCCACATGGAGCAAGCTGAAGGATTCGAGGAAACAGGAACCAAGGATCTTGTGTACTCACTCAAAAGGTCAATTTATGGCCTTAAACAATCAGGGCGCCAGTGGTTTAAAAAGTTAGACCAAAAACTCAAGACGCTAGGATTAAAATGACTCAGTACAGACAAATGCGTCTATAAAAAGAAGGCTGAAGAATTAATACTAATCGTCGTAGTTTACGTCGATGACATAATCGTCCCGCAAAACAAGCTGAAACTTTTGAAAAGTTAAAAGGGGGCCTGTCACAAGAATTCCAAATGAAAGACTTAGGCAAATTACATTATTGCTTAGGGATAGAATTCAAGCAGGATCCATCCACAAATTCAATTTTCTTGTCATAGACAAAATATATCGACGATGATCTTCAAAAGTTTGGAATGCAAGATTCGAAGACTGTGTCTCCTCCATTAGATGGCAACGTGAAGCTCAGAAAGGAAATGGGACCAAAATCTGCAGAAGAAGTTGACGGAATGAGCAGAGTTCCATACCAATCTCTAGTTGGGTCTCTTATGTATCTAGCTGTTTCTACATGCCCCGATATATCTTACGCGGTGAGTTCACTGATCCAGTTAATTAAGAATACTGTTAAAATGCACTGCTTATCAGCTAAGCGAGTTTTAAGGTATTTGAAGGGGACCAGAGATTTTGGAATGATGTTCACTAAAACTGGAAAAGGTCTTATCGGATCTGTTGATGCAGATTGGGGTGCAGCTGTTGACAACCGCAGATCCTATACAGGATACGTTTTTAAATTCCTTAACTCGGCGATTTTATGGGAGGCTAGAAAACAGAGAACTATGTCCCTATCTAGCACCGAAGCTGAGTACATGGCACTAAGCGAGGCGGCTAAAGAGACTGTTTATTTGCGACGGTTCTTCGATGAATTTGGTTTATCAAACTTGGACGGAAAACCAACTAACGCTTTTTGTGACAACCAAGGAGCACAGGAACTGATGAGGAATCCAATACACCATGCTCGCACGAAGTACATGGACATACGCCATCATTATGTGCGAGAAGTCTTTGAGAAAGGAGAGCTGGATATAAAGTACGTACCAACGACGGAAATGGTTGCAGATGGCTTGACCAAGGCGCTATTTGGACCTAGTCATCGGAAGTGTCAATATAGTTCATATTGATATCTTATGTTACGCATTTCATTCTTTTTTTTCTGTTCACTCACACACGATCTAAGAATCAGACGTGTTTTTGTATATTTTCACTTTGTGTATTTTTATTCAATACAATAAACTTAATTAAACAAAAGTTTAAATAAAAAATCTCCAGTGACTTTAGTTACTAAGAAATGATGATTTCCATACTTGGATGCTTAATGTATGAAAATACCCCCATAACATGCTACATACCGAAAAAACCATTGATCTTTCTAGATCTTAGATATGAACCTTTTGTTTCGGTAAGACTGATAGTCAAAATGTGAAACTTTAAGCAAAATCTAACAAAGAGTTTAGGAAAAAAAACTTCTCACTAAAATAAGCATTTTTCTATTAAAATACATGTAAAAATTGAAACTTTGACAATGTTTTGTTAGAAAACTGTCCATTTTTCTTACTTTATTCTTTCGGATTATTGCTTTGCAGGTTCGAAAATACAAAAAAAAAAAGATGTAGAATTTTTCACAAAAAGCCATTTACTGTACATTTATTGCGGGGTAAAATATTTGAAATTTAATATTTATTATTTGAAATACTTAGAAATTCCATAAAATCCTTCAAAAAACCTTAAAGTCCGGAGTCTGGAGTCCCTTAAAATCTCCTGATATGTTTGAAAATCTTCATACCTTCGTGAAATTTTTACAAAATTTGACGAAATTGCTATAAATCCATAGAAATTTCTTAAAGTTTTTCGAAATTCCAGGTTGAGTAATTAAATAAATCATTTGTTTGTACTTTCTCGATTTCTTGCATCAACTCTTTCAATATTTCAACAATCTTTATTTCTATACTGATTTTCTGATAATGATTTTTTGAAATGAATTTTCTAGAATTGCAAAAAAATATAAGAAATTCATTTTCGGAAAATCAATAAATTTTTAGTTATTCATAGTGTAAGTAACTAGAGCCTTGTCAGAGACAACATTGGGTAAGAAAATCTTTTATTTAAAACTATGTTCATAGTATGAGAAGAGATATACGTCATTGGATGAGTAGTTGAAAAAAAACGATTGCATATAAAAAGCTATACATATGATCAATGTCAGTTTATTGTTTGAACAAAGATACAAGCAAAACAGATTTTTGTTGATTCAACGTTATCTCCGCCGAGGTGTCGACGAATTAAAAAATTCAAAAAGAATTGAGCAAGTTTCTTAATTATTTAAACGTTTTTTTTTAAATATTTTCTTTTTATCGCCGTTTTTGTTTGACGTTTTAATTTTCTATATAGAAATGCGATTAAAAATTTAAGTTCGAAAATTTTCGTGTTCAATTAAACATGTTTCACAGTTTTAATTATTATGATATTCATTATTTTTATTTATATAAACACCGTCTATTTATTTAGTCGAATTTACAATTCAACATTTTCCAGATATTTTTATTTAATATTTTATAATTCTGTTAAATACTTTTGATGAAACTATTATTTTACAAATATCTGAACGTCTAATGAGTTTCATGTAAGCTACATCGCAATCATCTTCAGACATTCGCAAACTATAAAAAATTTTAATGTTTGCTTTATTTTATCCTTGTTGTCAAAATCTCCTTGGTGACGTTTTTTATGCAATATTTATTTTTGCTGATAGTGCTGAAGAATAATTGCGAAAATGATTCTTTTTTTCGTTTGAAAAATACATAAGGTTTTCATTTTTTATAATGTTTCTTATTGAACATAAGAAATATTTAATGTTCATAATTTTTTGTGATTTTTAATCATTTTCAAATAAATATCCTTTTCACGTCACCATTTATTTCCGAATATCTGATTTTCTAATGCGTATTATATAATATCATATAATCACATACATTAAGGTCCTTGTAAAATGATTTTGTTAGAAAACCACGAATCAGAAATCGCTTTCTTTCAGTAAGAAAATAATACCTTATTTTGTCAGATTCAAAAATATATATTTAGAGGTCGCAATGGAGATTTTTATGTCGAAAATTCAACTTTTTAGTATTTTAAAATTTTCGTCTCTACAATTTTAACTTTGGGGGTATTAAAACCCTTAAGGATGCGATTTTATGATAAAACTGAGATTAAGAGGTCAAATTCATCCCTGAATTTTTTTCAAATTATGAAACTTATATGAAATGCTGCTTACTTTACTGACAACAATTTCTAGTGATTAAAAATCTACGCATTTCTCGTCCTGAATTTGAAAATCATTTTATTAAATAATTAAACAATCGATAAATTCTTTTTTAAGGGAAGCCTGTGATACCATATTACATTCTCATCCTATTTTTTATACTTATTTGCCTCATCAATCGTCTTTCGATTAAAGGAGAAAAATAATTTATAAAAAAATGAAAATTACAAACAAAGAACAATTTTTAACCATATTTACAACTATTTTTCGTTGAAAGTTAATATTTTTTAATTGAAAAGTCTGCTATTATATTTCTGGTTTAGAATTATTTTTGAACTACTTTGTTGAAAATTCGTTTTTTTTTTGGTTAAGAACTATTTTTTTTAACTTGAAATTTAACCATGCTATTTTTGGTCGGAAGTTGATCGCCTTTTAATTGAAATTTCAACTATTAAATTTCTCATTGAGAATTCATCTTTTTTGGTTGAAAAACAAACTACTTGGTTGAAATTTAAACTACTTTCTTAACCATTCCAGGGTATATTCTAACGGTTAGTTGTAACTAAGTCGGTTAGTTGCAAATGAAAATGGTTAGTTCCAAAAGTCAAAA